>CM035124.1:22983320-23285121 GCA_020205555.1 Panax stipuleanatus
TTCAATATAGAGGAATTGTTGAGGTGCCAAATAATATTATTATACATGCTTAAACACTTGTACTATAGTAATGTAATTACTAGTATAAACTATCTAATAAATATTATTAATTGAATTATAATTAACAGCCTTCACCAATGTCATTTGAATTGCAAATTGACCTGGTTCTTTTTTTTTAAGTGGGAAAGAATATTACTACAAATATAATTAAATAACATAGTTCAAAAATTATTTTCCCTTTCTCCTAAGAATGTTGGGTTGGGCCTATGCTCTGGGAGACAGAGCTAATAGGGTGACAAATGTTTGTTAAAAATCATCTTTCAATACCCCACTAAATATATCAAACCTATTTCTTAGTTATTTGAGTACTATTATATCAATGCTATTATATTTCTAGCTATTGTTATTGATAAGTTTGAATTTTATTTTATTTATTTAAATTTCATCGCTTTATAAATATATCTTCACAAAAATCTTATTTTTCAAATATATTTCCGATACTAGCTACAAATAGAATGTCGGTGACATGATGATACTCTGAATCAGTTGAAAATATAAGTAACATTTTTTGAACTTTATATATCGCTTTATAATCCAAAAAATATATATCTCTAATTTTGAGAACAAACAAATTAATATACATATATATATATATATATATATAATTTTAATTTGAAACATAAATAGAGTATATTCACTCCATATTTCATCATTGCGCTTTATAATAAAATAAAACTTATCCAATCTAAACTGGATGAAAAATGTGAGTTCATTTACTCACTTCATTCCAAAATTAAAAATATAATTTTATTTTGGAATTTTAAAATTAGAGATACAATTTGATTTTTGAGTTCAAACGTCAATATATTAAATTTCAAATAAATGTAAATTTATGTAATTTTAGTTGTTACAATTATTTTAATTATTTAGTATATAACAAAAATTATTAATCAAAAAAATTAAATTATTTTAAACTTTTATAAGTCATATTAATTTTAAAATTTAATATGTCGAGATTAGACTGAATTATCTCTAAATGAACAGATAACAGCTCATCAGTCATATCTGGTTCTGCAAAGCAATGAAAGACCAAGTCCCAATCCGTTGAGGACCTATAGACGAAATAAATTATGTGTTAGGCTGTTGGGGGTAGTGTTTGCAGTTTCGGTATGTGATTTGATGAGGGTGCTTCTTCCTTCTTTAATCAATCTCTTGCTTTAGGAATATCAACATTTTGCAATCTACTCAGTTTTATATTATGCCCCAACAACATTCCATTACAATATAAACTTTTTTATTTGCATACTACCTCTTGTAGGAAACGATTTTCAAATAAATTAATAATTTTTACTTATAAAATTTATTATCCAAGAATTTTTCTCATAATTTAGCATAATCAAAATAATATATTACATACCTCGGGCTCGGTTGTAGCACAATGGAGAATTTTTGCTTATTGTGATGATGAATTTTTCTCCCTCCTGATCTTCCTCACATGATGAATTTTTCTCCCTCCTGATCTTCCTCGCCCTTATTTTGATATCACGTAATTTTTTGAGTGTGGACACAAAATACTGCAAAGTGATAGAATATATAGAGTCATCAACTTCCTAATATTTATCAATTTTCTGAGTGTGGACACAAAATACAAGTGATATAATATATAGAGTCATCAACTTCCTAATATTTATCAGGATAATTTGAAAACTTTCTGATATATTTTATCATGTTATTTTGTTACCTCTTAATAAGGGATAGAGTGAAGATCAAGTAGAATTTTATAAGTCTAGGTCCAATTTAATATTAATTTCTGATTAACTCTTTAATCAATTATAATTATATTATTTATAACTAATTCCACTAAATAGTTATAATTACACCCTAGAATTGATAGAATTAAAAGTAATTAATTAAATCCTTCCACTATTAATAGTTTCTTGCAAAGAATTACTCCTCTACAATAATATTCATAAACGCGTGTAGGAATAAAACTGTTAACCCACTACGTTTAATGCTTATATCCTTGAGTATATAATTTATAAACTTTTAATCACGCGTTAATTTAATAAATTAAATTAATACTTTAGTAATTTGAATTACTAAAATACTTGGCCAAGATTCTGGTGACCAACCAATAAATTATAACAAGGGGATATTATAATTTAATTATAGAATTCCATCTTGAAAAATATATGTTCCTAATTTCATAACATATATCACCCAACATATTGAGGTATTGATTGTATTAAAATCTCACTCTTTAATAAATTAAAGTGACATACACTATACAATCAAGTTCATTATTCTCTCAGGATTAAGACTAATTGCACATTAATAGTAATTGAAAAAATATTTATAATAACAGTATTTAACAAATAATTTTTCGTAACGATCCAGTTCTATGTATTTTAAAAATACACCGATGCACTAGTTTAAAGTCTTTACTTTACATGACTAAGACAAATTATCCAATCAAGTGTATTACAATCTACTAGAATGGTATGTCCATTTCCATCTAAGATTGAGAACAATATATTTCTTTAATTATACATAACATATAATTTATCTCTTTTGTATATGACACTCCTTCATATACATTAATTATAAAATATATAATTATAAATTATAAAATATATAATTATGAACAAAATTTATGACACATTTAATTATGTAAAATGAAATTAAATTTTATTATTAAAATAATAAAATAAATATCAACATTGAGTTTTTCTAGGCTTAAAACCTTACACCTCCGTCCCCAAAAGAATGATTAAAAATACAATTTTTTGTTCATAAAAAAATGAGATAAAGTATATCAAGTGAAAAGTAAATATGTCATTATGTACGTTAGTGTAAAAAAAGAAATAAAAGTACTCATCACTTGTATAATCTTATGGGGGTACTAAGGATAAATTTGAAACTTTTTTACTTTTGTTTCTCTACTTTTATTTTTCTTAATATATGTGCAAATTGTACTTTGATTATCATTTTGAAGACCGAAAGAAAAATTTTAAGATCCATAATATTTTTAAAAAAATTGGGAGACTTTAATAATCAAAATTTGTCTTGGAATCTCCTCCGGCAGCTTAGTAGTTGCACTACTCTCCCGTGGTGTTGTATCGGAGACTTTAATGATCTTTTATTTTCAAGTGAGAAGCGTGGGAGTATCGACCACCCTCAGTGGCTTTGTGACGGGTTTCGGAGGGCTGTTGATGATAGTGGGCTGCTGGATATTGGTATGGAGGGGCACCCTTTCACTTGGGAGCGCCGTAGGGGTTTTTCGGATTGGATTGAGGAACGTCTTGATCGCGCGCTTGTTTCTTCTACTTGGCTTTCTGCTTTTCCCCATGCGAAGCTGCGGAACATAGAGGCTTCTATGTCGGATCACTCAGCTATTATGCTTGATTTTTTGCTTTCTAGCCAAGTATACAAAACTCGCAAATTTCAGTTCGAAAACTTTTGGCTTATGGAGCCCCAATGCCGGACTATTATTTCGGACAATTGGTCTAGGAGCTCGGGGAGTCCTATTCAAACTCAAATTCAGCAATGTGGGGTTGATTTAATGAGGTGGGGGTCTGATCTTGCCTCTCGTTTTCGTAAGGATATTGCTGATTGTAAAAGGCAGATGAAAGCCCTTAGGTCTCTTACTAACCATGATTTTATTGCCCAGTACTCTAATTGTCGCTCAAGGTTCAATCTTTTATTGGCTTAACAAGAGGATTTTTGGAAACAACGTTCGAAGCAGCTGTGGCTTAATTTTGGGGACTCAAACTCCTGATTTTTTCATACTTCTGCTTCTGCCCGTCAGAAAAACAATACGATTTTGGAGCTCAAGGATGATAGTGGTCGCTGGTTACGTTGGGATAATGGGTTGTCGAACCTGCTCCTCTCTTATTTTCAGGGGATTTTCACGTCTCAAGGAGGGCAAACTCAGGCTGTAACGGAGTCCATTAATTCTTATATTTCTGATCAGCAGAGCAGTTTTCTTATTGCTCCCTTTTCGAAGGAAGATGTCAAGGAAGCTCTGTTCTCTATGCATCCCTATAAAGCGCCGAGGTAGGATGGTATGAACCCCGCTTTCTATCAGCATTCTTGGGATATTGTGTGCGATTCTGTGACTGCCACTTGTCTATCCTTCCTTCTGCAAGGGGTATTTCCTAGAGGGCTTCAATAAAACTAATATTGTGCTAATTCCTAAGAAGTCAAAGCCTGTGTTGGTTACTGATCTTAGGCCAATTTCTCTTTGTAATGTTATTTATAAGATAGTTGTTAAAATGCTTGTGAATCGCCTCAAACATGTGATTGATTCTATTATCTCCGAGCAGCAAAGTGCGTTCATTCCGGGAAGGCTGATTACTGACAACATTATGATCGCTTATGAGGTAATTCACTATCTAAAGAGGAAAAGGCAAGGGAAGACAGGATTCTCTGCTCTGAAGATTGATATGAGCAAAGCCTATGATATACTTGAATGGGATTACTCGCATCAAATCATGGTTCGAATGGGTTTTCCTTCGGTTTGGATTCGGTGGATTATGTTGTGCGATAGTTCATAATGGCTGTGAGTTGGATCCTATCATTCCTTCGAGAGGCTTGCAGCAAGGCTGTCCTCTCTCGCCTTATTTATTTATCCTCTGTGTCGAGGGTTTTTCTGCCTTGCTATGTCGTTATGAGAGTCGTGGGCTCATCCACGGCTGTAAAGTCTCTCAAGGTGCTCCGGTTGTGTCCCACCTATTTTTTGCGGACGATAGTTATTTGTTTTTCAGGGCGACTACCTCGGAATGTCAGCATATAAAGGAATGCATCCAGTTATATGAATCTGCCTCGGGTCAGCAGATAAATTTTCAAAAATCCTCTATTCTTTTAAGTGTTAACACACCTGTGACTGTTCAAAATGTGGTTAGCGACATTCTTCATGTTCAAGTTACCTCTGATCATGGGAAGTACCTTGGCTTGCCATCTTATGTGGGGAAGAATAAGAAGCATGCGCTATCTTTTGTCAAGGATTGTATGTGGAGTCGTCTGTCCGGCTGGAAGATAAAATTACTCTCCAAAGCTGGTAAGGAGGTTCTTATAAAGAGTGTAGCTCAGGCTCTTCCTACTTTTGTTATGAGTGTCTTCTTATTGCCGAAGGACCTTTGGTCGGAGTTGGAGAGCTCAATGGCTCGGTTTTGGTGGGATTCATGCTCTAATCAGTCTAAAGGGATTCATTGGGTTAGTTGGAAGAAATTATGCGCTTAGAAAAAGCATGGGGGCTTAGATTTCAAGAGCCTCTATGACTTTAACTTGGCCATGCTTGGTAAAAGCGGGTGGCGTCTGGTGACTAGTCCATCTTTGCTGGTTGCGAGGATTTTTAAGGCCAGGTATTACCCTTCTTCTTCCTTCTTCTGTGCTCAGAAAGGCAATAATCCCAGCTTCATCTGGTCTAGTATCATGGCTGCCAATCCTCTCTTAAAGCAAGGTGCCAGATGGCGTGTTGGCAATGGGAAAAACATTAATATTTGGACGGAGCCATGGCTGCCCGACGATGATAATCCTTGGTTGTCTTCTTCCCTTGTTCCAGGGACGAAGCATGCTTCTGTGAACAATCTCATGCTCCCTGATGCGCTTTCTTGGGACACTGATTTAGTAAGGGACTTGTTTGATGCTCGTGACTCTTCGTTGATTTCTACTATTTCCTTGAGCAGTAGGTGCCAGGAGGATCGCCTGTATTGGAGGTTTGAAAGAAGGGGGTTATTTTCGGTGAAGAACGCTTATGATTTCTTGACCTCTGACCTGAGTACTCTTCACTCTCGTCATGATGCTCCAACTTGGAAGAAGCTCTGGGCGGTTCGTATCCCTCCGAAAGTGAAACACACTCTCTGGCGTTTGTGTAATGGCAGTCTACCCACCAAATATAATCTTTTGAAGAAAAGAGTCACTGTGGATGGTACTTGTCCCGTGTGTAACTCTGCTGCAGAATCCATTCATCATGTGTTTACCTCCTGCGCTTTTGCGAAAGAATGTTGGAGGCTGTCAACTGTGCGTTTTGTTCCCCTAGGTAACCAAGACTTCTTTGAGTGGTTCTCTAGTTTGTTGGTTAGTGGTTCACAACAGGAGATTAAGCTAGCTTGCATGATTATTTGGTGTATTTGGCGGAATCGAAATGAGGTGTTGTGACGCCCCCAAAATAGGTTCAATACTCCACCCATTTTGAGTCGCCAAATACACTCAATGAAATTCAAATATAATCTTTCATATCACACGGTCGTGCAAAATATGACCACACAACTGTGAGTGTTAATACAGACATGTAGAAAATATTAACATTCAAACTAAGTCTTCATTACATTTATTATCACACTATTTTAAATAAAACAAATAGTGAGGACTTCTACAGCTCTAACTCGGACCATCACTCCATTCCCCGAATAGTACCCGCGATATTCTCATTTCCTGAAGAGAACAATGGAAGAAAAGAATGAGCTCAACTAGCCTAGTAAAAAATATTATGACTAAAAAAATAAAAAATAAATTATCGTTAGCCTTCAATAAATTAGATAAAATATTATGGACAACAAGTTTTAGATCAATATTCGCAGCGGAAATAACAATTCATTAGAAGAGTTAAGTAGAGAATGATGTCTACTATCTTCTTTGATTTAAAAGTTCATCATCAATATTTTATCCCTGTAACATCAATCAATATACATCTCGAATCAAATATCCATCTTTGCACTACGGCCAAAGATATTCATTTGTATCATCAGTTGTTCATGTTCATCTCAACACCTGTCCATCTTTGCACTACGGGCCAAAGATATTCATCAGATAATCATTCATCTTTGCACTATAGGCCAAAGATATTCGTCACATAATTATTCATCTTTGCACTACAGGCCAAAGATATTTAGTTATATCACCATTTAGAACTGAGGATGATGAAAAATAATACGAATAACGGATCCAGTGAGATAAAGGACAAATATTAGAGAATTTATCCACAGTTCAAGAATGAAGATCAAAACCTGAATCCAATCAAAGATGATTTGAAAAATATATTTTTTTTACCGTGAATAGTACTCTGTGAATAGTAACTCGTGAATATTAACTCGACATGAAAAGATAAAAATTTCACAAGAAAGTTCAGACCAATATTCCAGCGAAATAATATTAGATGAAGCGCAAAACTCAAGTAATATCTGATCATTTCAGGAATTATAGAAGCAATACTTACCGTAGTAAGTTTAGAGTTAGGAATCTGAAATGAAACAATACACGAAATTGCAATTGAATTTTTACTCGTCTGGCGGTAGTCCGCTCAGACAGATTATTTTCATAATTTAATAACAACTGAATACGAAGGGTTATTCACCCGTCTGGCGGTAGTCCGCTCAGACAGATTATTCAACAGAATAATAAAGAATGGAATAACAACCCTTACGAGTATTGAAAGAAAATAACTCTCTTCATAAATACGAAAGAAATAATACCCCTTACCTTAAAAATTTAGAGACTGCACTAGTGTAATAGCAGAATACTTTTCTTCTTTCTCTCTTATTCTCTCTATAATTTCTCTCTCTATAGCTTTAGTGAATTGGTGAGAAATAATGAAAAAATGAGCTTCTATTTATAGGCTCAGCAGAGTAAGGGTAAAATAGTCTTTTCGTCATAATTTATGATATCATCGCTTACATCATCGATCCTATGACATCATTGCTTACCTCATCGCTCCGATGACATCTTGCTTACCTCATCGCTCTGATGACATCATTATTTGCATCATAAGAGTTCAAATTCAATTTGTACTCTTCCACCTCATTTAACTTTTATACAATGAATTTACTATAATAATGTAAGACCCCAATTTTTATGAATAAAGATTTAATTTTTTTTATATTATTTCGAAATAGTAAGGTGTTGATTTGATAAATATGAAAGTTATGGGTGAAATGTGCAAACATTTTTAAAATGAGCAAGTGGTTATAAATTATTCTGGTTGTCGGAGAATATTCGTTTGGTCGTGGAATATTCTTGTTGTCGGGGAATATTCGTACGACGGCGCAGCTATTTGTGGGCCCCCACAACGGAATAACTGTCAGATATAGAAAGCGACAGAAATAACTTTTTTACAAGATAACGGCGTAGTTGTTACCGTTAGTACTGTTGAAATACCCGGTGGTTAAAATACAGTGATACACGGTGTTGCATAGTAGCACACGGTATTGCACAGTATTTCAAATTATTGAGTCTTACGTGAGAAGCCATTACTCAATTATTGTTACAGTAATTACTGTTCAATATTTTATATTATTGACTCAATAATTGCTACGTTGATATTTTATATTATTGACTCAATAATTATTACATTGATATTTTATTGACTCAATAATTGCTACGTTGTCATTTTATATGATTGATTCAATAATAGCTACAGTTGATATTTTGTAGTATTGATTCAATAATTGTCGTTGCACAGTATTTCACGTTATCAACTCAATAATTCATATTATTTGAATAATATTATTAGATAGCATTATTGACAATGTCTAAGGAAGTTCTGTCTAGGAGGGGTTATTTAATTGCGCGCCAGTAAGGAGAAGTCCTTATCGGAAGGCCCCCTCTTTCCTGTGAACGACCTGGTTGTCAATATTGTAATTCTGTAATATTATTTATGAATAATTAATTATTGATTTATATGATAAGAAAATATTTATTTTGTGGATATTAAAGAAGAAATTGGCGCTGATGAGTTTTTATCAATATTTTGGTGTGAGAAATCATCTGTTTATGGATTTCGGATAATTTATGTTTGGAATTTGGAAAAACTTCCTTCTGCAAAGTTGTAGAGAATTAAATTTCATATGAAAGGATATAGAATTTGTATTTTTCTGACTAAGGGGCTATTTGTTATGAATTATTGAAGTTTCGAAAAATAAATATTTTTTAAATAAAATGGTGGGCCCCACTTTTGGTTGTTGGTTGAAAAATCTGATTTTCTTAGCAGCCGGCGGCGGAATTTTTTTTTAAAATAATAATATTTTATTCATTTAGTCTCCTTTGGCATCCTAAGCTTTTCTATAAATAGGGTGCTTAGGTTAGAATTGAAAATCACACCAGAATCAGAAGTTTTCTCTCTCTATAATATCGAGCGTATTTTTGTGAGTATTTCAATACTTTGAGTGTTGCTATTCAATGCAAGTTTCCTTCGGTATTATATCCGATATTCCAGTCAGAGATACTATCTTTTTGAGGTAAGGGATGTTATGTCTTTCGTAAATGATGTTATTCTTTTCAATATCATTATACAGAAATATTGTCATGAATTTTGTTATGAAATTCTTACTTTTTCCGTCGGGGTTACTATTCACGTATACGACACTATTCAATAAAACTTAAATTTTCTTCTATTTGTCCAAATTGCTTGTTAAGGTTACTATCTTTGATTGTATCCAAGTTTTGAGCTCTATTCTTGAATTTTGCTCCATAATTGATTATTACGAGGTATTTTTGAATTGGATATACTAAAATACGAATCTTTAGTCTTTGTCTTTTATCTCACTGGATTCGTTTTTTTTAAATGTTTTTCATCATTCTCAGTCCTAAAAGGTGATGTAACTGAATATCTTTGGCCTATAGAGCAAAGATGAATGATTACTTGATGAATATCTTTGGTCTGTAAAGCAAAGATGAATGATTACCTGATGAATATCTTTGGCCTGTAGTGCAAAGATGACAGGTGTTGAGATGAACATGACCACGGATGATACAAATGAATATCTTTGGCCTGTAGTGCAAAGATGAATATTTGATTCGAGATGTATATTGATTGATGTTACAGGGATAAAATATTGATGATGGACTTTTAAATCATAGAAGATAGTAGACTTGATTCTCTGCTTAACTCTTCTAATGAATTGTTATTTTCGCTGCGAATATTGATCTAAGATTGGTTGTCTATTATATTTTATCTGATTTATTGAAGGCTAACGATAATTTATTTTCCATTATCTTAGTCATAATATTATTTACTAAGCTAGTTGAGCTCACCCTTTTCATCTGTTGTCCTCTTCAGGAAATGAGAATGTTGCGGGAACTAGTCGGGGGACAGAGTGATGGTCCGAGTTAGAGCAGTAGTAGTCCTCACTATTTCTGATAAATAGTGTGATAATAATTGTAATGAGGACTTAGTTTGAATCTTAATATTTTCTACATATTTGTATTGACACTCACAATTGTGTGGTCGTATTTTGCACGACCGTATGATATAAAGTTTGTATTTGAATTCTGTACCATGTATTTGACGACTCAGAATGGGTTGGGTTGAATGGACCTATTCTGGGGGCGTCACAAATAATGTTACCATTCAAATTATAAAAATCATACTATTATATAATCACATCATACTACTATAATGTAATATTATAATAATATATTTGAATGAATTATTTTATCAGACAAGATAAAATACCAACTTTCAACAAATGTCACATGTTAAAAATTCCTCCGTTTAAATCTACATTGAATAAATATTTTCTTATCATATATATCAAAAATTAATTATTCACAAATAATATTACAGAACTATAATATTGACAACCAGGTCGTTCTCAGGAAAGAGGGGACTTTCCGATAAGGATTTCTCCTTACTGGCGCGCAATTAATCAACCCCTTTCCTAGACAGAACTTCCTTAGATATTGCCAATAATGCTATCTAATAATATTATTCAAATAATATGAATTATTGATTTGATAATTTAAAATAATGTGCAATGACAATTATTGAATCAATAATATAAAATAGCAAAGTAACACTTATTGATATAAAATATCAACGTAGCAAATATTGAACTAATAAAATATTATGCAATTATTGAATCAATAATATAAAATATTGAACAGTAATTACTGTAACAATAATTCAGTAAGTGTCTTCCTACGTAAGAATCAATAATTCAAAATACTGTGTAATACCGTGTGCTACTGTGCAACACCACGTATTACTGTATTTTAACCACCGGGTATTTCAACAGTACTAACGATAACAGTTTTGTCATTATTTTTATAAAAAGGTTACTTCTATCGCTTTCTATATCCGACATTCATTCCATTGTGGGTCCACCAATGACTGCGCCGTCGTACGAATATTCTCCGACAAAAAAAATATTCTTCGATCAAATGAATATTCTCCGACACAACGAATATTTTATAATCACTTGCTTACTTTGTAGACTTTGCACATCTCACCCATAACTTATCACATTTATCAAATCAACACCTTACTATTTCAAAATAATATATAAAGAAAATTAAATCTTATTCATAAAATTTGGGGTCTTACAGGTGTTATGGAATAATCAGGTCCAGAATCCAGCTAACTTGTTAAATCTTGCGAGTTCCTATCTTTTCCAATGGACTGTCGCTCAAGAAAAGCTTGTAAATGGCAATACTTCCATATCTGAAGATGGCCATATTTGTTGGTCTAGGCCAGGAACAGGTTGGATCAAATGTAACGTTGACCGTGCCGTTTTTAATCAGGAGGCAAAGCTTGGTTATGGTTGGGTGATTAGAGACTACGCTGGTTCTTTGGTTGCTGTTGGGTGTGGCTCTTTTGCGGGTCATTTGGATCCTGAAATGGTGGAAGCAATCAGCTGCAGAGAGGCCCTTAGCTGGTTAAAGACTCGTCGGCAGTGAAAGTGATCCTTAAATCAGATGCTTTCAATCTTGTTCAGCCTTTCGGAGATCTGATTCCTTTCCGAGTCCTTTAGGTTTGGTTATTGATGATTGTAAGCAACTCCTCCTTGATATTGAGGATTGTCGTATTTATTTTGTTAGGCGGTCAGTGAACGGTGTCGCACATTCCTTAGCTCGTGCGTTGGGTTCTATGTCTGGTAGCCATGTTTGGAAAGGTTCTCCACCTCCTTTTGTTTGTAATGCTTTGATGTTGGATAATCAATAATAGTACTCCATACTTTGTCAAAAAAAAAAATTGGGAGAAAAGTAAAAGAGAATGAGAGCGCTTATTTTTCCATTTTTCTTGCCAAAACAACTTTAACAATAATTTGGTTTTATTTTAGCAGCTAAATATATCTTTCGCCTGCCCTACTTTTCCATCACTCCTATCAAATAGTCTATAATTTTTTTTTTTGTGATTGTATAAAAAATTTGAACTTGGTGAATATTGAATGAAATGATATATTTATTTGTCTAACAATGAGTCATTAGTATGAAGTTAATGTTGGTCAATTAACCAATACAGTGTCGACACGCAGGCGAGGAATGATCTCTATCTGGGTGTTAGCACTGTATTGATCAATTGACTAACTCATCATAAAGTTAACTTTATAGTAATCGAATCCGTCTAAAACATCTGAATACATGTATTTCTCTATTTTAATATTTTGAACTATTATGAACAACTTTATTATGTTATTATAAATGAATATAAAGCTGTGAACAATATTTGATGTAATATACTTTTAGGAATAAACACTAATTTTTTTAAATAAAATTCTATTAGCCCATAAAATCAAAACAAAAAACTACAACAACATTCATTAAATTGGTTATTGACCAATTTATTTAAAAAAAATATAAAAAAATAATTTGTACATAACAAAATTTGTTTACAATAGTAAAAAAAGATAGATATTAAATATAATTTTTAATTGTATATGAGAATTGTTAACGCCAAGTTTTGCCGGTGCGTTCAATCACCAAATCCGTGCGCTCAAACATGCACAATAACACGTCACAAACGAAGCTTGACGACTGGGGCCGCCGGGTGATAGCTCCGGTGTGAGAATAAGTACAGGCTGGTCACAAGGTTAACAATGGAGGCAGTGGTGTATAGTGCTCAAGTGAATATTCTTTGTTACCATTAGGTCAAGCCTTGTATTTATAGTCATTCTCACCGCCTCTAGAGTCCATGTTCCAGTCGAATTAGGACTCCTAAACATGGCAGTTACCATTGTTTGGGTCCAACGCATTCTCCTTTAACAGTACAAGTTGGTGGTTATCCAACCACTTGCCTTATAAGAGTTGGTATTGAGATAGGATTAGGGTTAAAACCCTTAATCCTTTAGACTCCTTATTGCTCCGGGCTCCATCCGAGAAATAACCTTCGGTATGGGCCTTACAAAGTAGTCTGAACCCTGTCCCGAAGGGCTCGGTAGTCCGATCCCGATCATCATTATGTTGGTCTGGGCCCCGGTCTCGTAGGACTAAGATGCCCGATCCGGATAATACCAGCTGGGTCTGGGTTCTGGCCCAAAGAGCTCAGATACCCGATCTCGAACTCTACTACCCCAATTCTGGCTTCGGCCCATTGGGCCCGCTAAGCTCCTCTCGGCCCAGACCTTCTGTCCATGTAGGGATCAGTGAATTATATCCGATCAAGAATATATAATTAAAATATTATTTAACACTATTTATTAATTCAATTATAAATTTATGAATGAAATAAATGATGTGAATGATTATTCGATCAGATTTAAATTCATTTCGATATAAAAAAAAGTGTGCTAAAGTCAACTAATAGAGCTGATGAAGATTCAGTTGTCCCAAATCACTCACTAGCCATAAAACGGTCACATGCTTCGCCTGAAGGGGTGACCTACCCGTCATGCTTGAGACCTACCATTCCTAAAACTTGTTTCCTCCGTGCATATATGACGCACGTGCTATCAATTAGTACTAGTAGTATTATTAACTTTTTAAGGATAATTAATATTAAAATTTAATATGTATTAATTGAGTTTGAGGCGCTTACAATTTTCAAGCTATGAATGAAATGTTTAATTAATTAATTTATTTATTTTGATCCAATTCTTATTCTGACTACCATTCATTCAAATCATAAAATTAAATTTTATGTTGGTTTATTATATTTCATTTTATTTTAAGTGTCACAGGTTAAGTAGGAAAACAAACACGTTTTTATCGCCTAAAACAGCCTTAATCTTTGATGGCTAATTTGGAAATTCTGGAGATGATAATTGTTTAAAAAGTAAATACTTTGTTCTCATTGGCTACACAACATGAAAGAATAATTTTATTTTAAGTCCTACAGCTGGAGAATGATCAGAACAAAAACGTTTAATCGTCTAATAACATTCTTTAATTGCAAGCTAATTTGATAATTATGGAGAAAATAATTATTTTAAAATTTTCAATTGCTGATTAGGATTTGTTAAGTAATACATGACATTTCTGTTCCCTCCACATTGTTGCAACCGAGGGAGAATAAAGGATTACAAGAAGTGTAAAACCTAACATGTGGAGATCTGAATGAATGAATAAAGCTTTCGTAGAGTGGAGATTTAAAATCAAGTATTTGACATCTGCAATTTAATATTGCAGAGTCTACAAAACAAAAAAACATAAAATTGGTCAATACGATATCGTTTCCTAATTGGTTTAGCGTCCGCAGTTTTCGTTGTTTATTTAAAAACAACATCATTTCCCAATAGGTCAGTCATACTTAGGGTTCGCAGTTTAATATTGCGGACGAGAGACTTTTACAAAAAAGAGCGTTTTGAACATTTGTCTCGTGCACAATATTAAACTGCAAAATACTGATATTATATCCACCTCTAAGCTAGGGGTATGACTTAAATTTTGTGTCCTATCTGTCTCTCATAACTATCTTCTTTCTACTAATGGTACGTACCATTCAAATACTCATCCATTAAACAAATGTTATACTTTTTATTCATGTTTTTTAACATACAATGAATGCAAATCCCTAATGATACTCCTTCTGTCTCATAAAAAATGTTTAAAATATAAAATAAAGATTTTTATTTTTGAATTTAAATGAATTATGCTAATTTTTAAATTTAAAAAATGTTTAAATTAAATTTTAAAAATTCAATATTGATCTTATATTTTGAATTGATGGAGTATAACATATATAATAATATTTTAACAAAATAATAATAATAATATATAATTCCGATTTTGTCTCTAAACCATGTGATTTTTTTTATACATTTGTGGCGGGTCATTTTTAATATTGTTGTTGGAAACAATCTCAGAGTGAAGAGTCTGAATAATGTTAAGAACCCGTGAATGTGCATGAAGCTATGTAACAATCACTGAACCAGACAAAGCATTATATATAGAGAAATGCTACTATTCATAATTTGGGTCACATAAAACTCTCACACACACGTATGCATATTTACGAGCCCTGCATGTCATGCATGGCCCACATTATGCATATAAGCCGTTCATTCTTGATATTAAATTCTAATAGTTCACATTCAACTATTTAAAATGAAAGAAATACAAGATAACATGAGGATGCATATAAGCCATTCATTCTTGATATTAAATTTTAACCCGTCATTCTTACCCCAATACCCATTTTAACTAGGCTAGGATCTAGATGTGTAACAATCTTACAATCCCTATAAAAATTCATCATCTTCCTAGTAATGCCCTTCATTTTCTCCAATTATTTTCCATATATTGAAATATTTCATTTGCATCGATCTCTATGAGAAAGTTAACTAAAAGTTATTTTTCGATAGTTTTAACTAAATTCAATGTTGTTCTGATATTATTCAGACAAATATATTTTTAACCGTCCATAAGAGTTTGGGTAATTTAGATTTTGAATTTTCTGCTACTATAGTAGTAGATAACATTTATTTATTTTTTTTATTTAAAATATAGACAGCGTATTGCTACCGTATCATAGTAAATATTTGTTATGAATCACTCTCTATTAAATAATACTGAAATATATACGCATTAGTCGTACTACCTGTGCTTCCGGCACTACGTACGAAGGGGAAGGAGAAGGGGAAGGAGAGATTGCCGGCGCTAGAGAATGTAGGAGGAGAGGGCGAGCTCGAGAGAAGGAAGAACGGAGGAGGATCTGAGGGTGAGAGAGAACAATTTTTTTTCTTTCAAAATTAAAGAGGATATAATAGACTGTAGATTTATCCTAAATGTTGGATGATCCTGATCATTTATTAGGATGAGAGAAAAATTCAAAATCAATTGTGTTTTGTTAATTAGTATTTCATGTAAAATTTAATCTTCCAGAAAAAATAGACATAAACCACACAATTTAAGTGTTGATTTGTGATTTTTTTTTGACAAGGTATGAAATAAAAAAAAATCCAAAAAAAAATCTTAAGATCAGATATGAGTCATATGACAGTACCAAAATTATATTTAGCCCTTTTTAGGTAAAACGAAAGAAGAAGAAAAAAGAAAAGAAGACGAGGTTAATTAGGTCAGAAAAGGAAGAGAAATGTTTGTCGTAGTCGATCAAAGAGCCCTTCTGGCAAATCGTGACACTAGGAAAAAACATGTACTTATATCTTTCTGTGTAACGCTCCTGTATCTTTCTCTCTCCTTTTTCTCTCTCCTCCATTAAAATACCTGCTATCTACTTATATGTAAATATATATAGACCCCATCTCTTTCTAAAACTGAACTCCACAATGAGCTCTGGGTCTTCAAATCTTCAGTCTCTGAAGCGGTGAAATAAGCTCTCTCACTTTCTAAGTTATTTTTTCTTGCAATGGCGGTGAATTCAAGCGAAAAGGTGAGATTTATATCCTCATTCACTTTGATTATTACTCAATTCTACCTAGATTTCTCTAATTTTAAGCTGCATTTTAGTGTTTCTTCATACCCATCAGCAATGGAAGTTTATTCCCCGATTCAACAAATCTCTTTGCATTTATCTTAATTTTCGTTCTACTTTATTTATCTGAAATCTTAGCTGGTTTATTGAGCAATCGCATTGTGTTAGTGGGCCCCGTTGATTCCACTGAGATCACTACTAATTAAGAATAATTAGCATAATTTTGTTTAATTGAAGATGTAAGAGGTATGTGTTTAATTGGTTCTTTAACCGAAGAGATCATGGTGAATGATTGTACCACAGCTCTAAAAGATGAGTGGAAAAAAGGAATAATATTCTCTCTGTCCCACAAAAAGAGTCATATTTGCAAAATTTGCAAACTTGCATATTTCCCCATGTTTATCCTTTAAATACAGTGAGTATTTAGTTTTTAGTAGTAGTGGCATGGTCGTAAAATTGTGATAAATTTAAGGACATGTGTCATTTTATACTATTATCAACAAAAAAAGTACCTTTTTTTTACAAATGGAACTCTTCTTAGAATGGAAGGGTAAACACTATTTACTGTTTTTGGTTGAATTTTGTGGGAAAGTATGATTTTGGTGCCACAGGACAATTTGTTCTTAGTGAATCTATACTATATTTGCTGAACGAATGGAGAATGATAGGATTTGTTTGGATTGGTTCTAAAACATTCTTTTCCACATCATATCATGAAAAATCTCCAGTCCTCCATTAAAAAATGACTGTTTTATGTACTACATTGAGACTCCACAAGATTTGTTTGTGGGCAAGATTTGTTTCTCCCTTTTCTATCCTTTTATCTTTGTAATGTGGCCCTCTTATTTTCTTTTTCTTTCTTTTTTTATTTTTTTATTTGGAGATGGGGCCCTCTTGTTATTCCTTCATAGGATATTTACAATGTATGTGAAATTTTCAATTGGCATATCGTAGTTTCCATTTTTCATCTTCATAGAGTTGGTGAAGCTAATTGTATATGCAATATGCTTAATGTTACAGGTTTTTTTGCTGTTCCCTGAGCATAGTGAAAGTGTCTGTGGTATAAAATTTATGTCTGCAGAATTCATTTGTTATTTCTTGTTGTCAACTTTCGCTTCCCTCTTCCCTAACCCTCATCGTTTGAATTTGCTCTCAACTAATGCCTGCTATCTTAATCAATTTTAGCTCTATTGGAAATATGTTTTGCAATAGTAAGACAAATTTATATATTGCAATGTTTTCCTTTTTGTGCAGGGACAAGATGACTATAGCATTGCAGTTTTGCCTGACGAAGGCACTACTATTCGTCAATGTGAATCACACCTTTCTTTCTTAAGCCTATTAGAAGTTCCGAAGCCACTGAAGCATTCTATATCCTTGGATGCGGTTTTGAATAACCAAAACAAAGTCAACCTAGAGATGGAAAATACAGGTGCGTATTGCCTGTGCATTGCAGACATGGATATTGAGAAGGGAAAGTCAGAGACATCTAAAACCAGTGATGAACCTGCTAGAAAGAATGAGGATCCGTTGGCAGTAAGTTCCATCTTACAATACAATATGCATCCTGATTTAAGAATCCAAATGTTAGGTGCAAGTTAGTAGAGCTCGGGCTATGTTATCAACTAATGCTGCATACTGTCTTTCTGTTGGACACCTTCTGTTCCTTACATTTCTACTTTTACTGAGTGGCATAATTCACTTTGACAATTGGAAAAAAAGAAAAAAAATCCATAGAAACACTTTGGGGTCAGGGGGTTTCGTATGAGAAAGAGAGATAAAAATAATAATATGAAAATTTGACAATTAAAAACCATTTTTGCAGAGGACATTGCAGAGACATATTAACGTACAGATGGGAGAGAATTTCATGCAGCTGTTAATGGACCACAGCCTAGTATTACCTAAGTTCAATTTTAGAGGTACAAAGCATATTGTAGCATAACATTTCACATGGCTGTTTTCTTGATGATCTATTTTTTCATGTATTATCTGGATCCTTTCTGTGTTTTATATGATATTTCAGTTACCTTTAAAATTTCTGCATTTTTTGTGTGGATGACTTGAGTTATGCATTCATTATGTAATCATTTAAAAGAATAAATATTATGCTATAACCATGTGTAGTGCAACCTGAAGACAGTGGCCAAGCCTGCATTTCTGGCCAAGGGGGTGAAAAATTATAGCTGTGTTAATTTTTTTCTCCCAAGATTAAGGGGGTCTAAGTTGTATATAATTATGTTTTAATCCTATTCTTTCTAAGAAAACAGTGCCTCCACCCCTGGAATATGGTTTGACATTCCTCCCTCCTGATAGATTGGGAGGATTTTTTTTTATTAGAGAAAAATAAAAAACTCTGCAAAGGCTCAGAAAAGGAGGTTTTTTTTGGTGTGTTAGGTAGCCTGTAGCTGTTATGAACATGAACCTCATGACAAAAAACTACCAAGTTTCCTTTAGGGTAAGACGTGCACCTCAAAACTTTAAATGGAAATGGAGCAAGGCATTTGGATATAGTATATGAGAAATTAAAATATAATTTGGAAAAAGTCTATATGTTTATTGACTTGTCTCCTAGAGTTCCGAACCTAAGGCCGAGAAGGAGAGTGTGCTGGTGTTTTAGGTAAGCGTAACGAAAATGAACCTCATGATGAATAACTAACCATGCTTTCTTGAAGGATAAGAATCAGAAGACGCACATATCAAACTTTTAACTTGAGAGCGTCATACTCAAGTCTCAACCTTTGAATTATGCAAAGCAATCATTACATGCAACTGCTGTAGCATGCTTTCCTCTTCTCTTGATTCCCTCTTCTTCCTTTGTTTCTTTCTTTTTCCAAAAGAAAAAGAAACAGCCACATAGTTTTTTGGCTTCCTGTGTACTATTGGAATTTCTGAATTATAGAAATCAGTTCATCCCCCCTCATTCAAGTGATGCATATTTAGTGCAATATTAAGGCTAAAACTCTTCTTACATGTCCTCCTAGATAATGATACTTATGCATTTATCACTCTGTTTACTATATATATATGTAACTTGTGATGATTATGTATTCAGAAGATGGTATTCCTTTGATAACACAGATAAATCTGGTCCTGAGAGAATTCACGACACGCCAACTAGCAGACCAAGGAAATACAAGCGTTCTGCCTCGTTCAATTCAAGAAAAGTTGTTTTTCTGTTCTCAGTCTTGTAAGATCTTCACCCATCTTGTCATGCATTATACTCATCTTAATGTTCATTATACCTTTCTTTTCCAATTCTGTCACTGACATATATACATACATATATATATATATATATATATATATATATATATATATTTTGGCCTTGCAGGTCAAGTGTGGGAACACTGATTTTGATTTATTTGACCTTGAGAGTTAGGCAGATGGCTAATGTGTCTGTTCATGGATGAACCTATTTTCCTTGTGTGGCTCAAGCTGCTGCTGCTGCTTCTTCTTTTGGTTGTTTGGTGGTGCTCAATCCTTTTGTCCCTTTAGGAATGTTAGTGGGTTTCTGTTCTTATATGTACATACATACAGTTGAAATCACATTTTTCGCCAATTTTATCTTCTCCAGTATACATCTTATGCTTAATTGCTTACAATATTAACAACCAATTGGCAGCAGTTTTATCACTTTGGACAAAATTGTTCAGGGTGTTCCCAGTAAAGTGTACTAACAACTTATTCAACCTACTACTGTACTACTACGCGTATTTGAAAAGAAGTTTGCATGCTACCATTTTCTGCAAGTTTTCACGTATTTTTTAGGACAGTTTTGTTGGGACGTTTATACCCTCTATTTTTTGCTATTTGTTACTCCCTCTCTGATCCAAAATTAGAGATACATTTTTCTTTTTAAGAATATAAAGTGACATGATTTTTCTAATTTGTTATTATTTTTAAACTATCATTTTCAATATCAAAACACCATAACTGAATTCTTAACTAATACTATATTTGAGAATATAAAATTATTCTTAAAAATCATCGTTTTACAAATGTTAGGATTAATTTAACTAGAACTAAAACTCTTTTTATAATCTTATAAATTTTAATATTAATTTATTATTCTGCAACAATTTTAATTTTTTTTATGATAATTCTTTAGTTACTTAGTCATATAATAAATTTTAACTTAAAATTTCTATTTAGAATTTTAATTTAAGTTCTACTCAACTTTAATCTCTAAATGACTATATATTAAAAATATTTAGAGTACATAATAACTACTATCAAAAATTATATATATACATATATATTAATGATTACTTTAATTACTAATTCTATTACATATAGGAGACCTTTAGTTAATTAATATTACCAAATAATTCTAACTTATATATTAATTATTAAAATTTAGTTAGCTAACTTTTAAAACTAAAATCATAATGAGAATTCATTATTTACAACAATTATATTCCCAACAAATATTAGAAAAATATTATGAGTAAATAATAATTAATATAAAAAAGTTGTAATGTATATTACATAATATATTAGCGATTAAAATTTTGTAAACCACTTTATTTCATAAAGGAGACCTTGAGTTAATTAATTTTTTTTAAAAAAAATCCCGACGTATATATTACTAACTAAAATTTAATTTCCTTTTAAAATTAAAATTGTGATCGTAATTTATTATTTTACAACAATTTTATTTTTTTATAAAATTTATTTAGTTAATAATTATACAATATAGTACGACTTTAACACTACGTTTAGACTTTTTAAGTTTGCACTCAACTTTGAACTATAATTAAAAATGCATATATAAATTCGAATAATTGATTATAAAAACTAAATTTTAAAATTTGAAACTATATAAAAACTTAATATTAAATTAAAAATAACAAAACAATCACATTAGTAACACTCAATTGTGAATATTTGACAATTGTATATGATATGTAGTCATTCGTTTTTTAAGCAAAATTAATTTGTAGTCGTTCTAATAATAGCAATAAGTCAATTTAAAATTCAAAAAATATATTTTATAACCACTATATAAAATAAATTAAAATTTTAAAAGAATTTTATTTAAAAAACAACCTTTTTTCGCACGGAACACTTAGCTAGTTAATTTTGAATTACTCCATATAAATGAGATAAATATAGGTGACTAATTAATGTAGCCTTTGTTGCAGTAATAATTTTTTTACAATTGAAAGGAATTTAGACAATACATTCAAATCTCTTGAAGCCTCAAACTAATCCGTCAAATACTTTTTTACATTCTTTACAAATTGTTTAATCATTTCTTTACGCAACTCTCTCCCTCTCTCTCTATATATATATATAAATGTATGTATATGAGATAACAAGAGTTGCACTACTCTTTTAAAAAAATAGTAAGTAATAATTAAGCAATTCTTATATTTAATTCTAATTATGTTCCATCTCATCTATTTGTCCCGAAACAGAATCCACTGGCCTACATGTGTCAAATCGAACTACAGCCTCCAAACTCAAATTTAGATTACGACCTCAAACTCGAAAACTTCCAAGGTGGACAAGAGATTTTCAATAGGAGTACCATTTTGAAATCCTGTTAGGTATTCGTAGGATGCTTGAACCCAAACAATGTAGCTGCAGCAAAATTCTGGAGATGACAGAAGAGCTGGATGATGGAAACCTCGTATCTCGGGCAGAAGCTTTTCACACATTTATAGTCCTTTCTTCATGGAGAGACTCCATTACTATTCCCAAAATCATGCGGACCTCTCTCTCCATGGACTGAAAATATCCAAATTGAAAGAAGAGGTTGCGACTTTGTTGCTTGGAAACCTTCCCAAGAAATTCAACCACAGGAGATCTTGTCAACAGAGAAAGCTGGTGGTTCGACAATGTGTTTACTCTTCGCATTGATCATTTCATGATATGATTATACCAGCAGTTCAAGCACAAGGAAGGATTGAAACTAGAAAAAAAGATAGGTTCATGTCTCATGCAATATTCAGAAAACCGGCTGCTGGGCATGGAAGTAGAGACTGAAAGAGTGAGAAAGATAGGGCCTATCGGCACGAAAAAAAGAACTGCAATGGAGTATTTCAATGGATAGGAAAGCAGGAAGGAGGCATTGGACATCCTAAAGAACAATTGTAGTGAGAATGAATCTATCCTCCTGCATATTCTTCTTGTGGATGCTAAAGATGGCTACAGTGTGTTCAGTGTCACCAGCTCTTATGTTTGAGCTTGAGAAAGAGGCCGATGGTATTGGAAAATGCCAATGTAAATGGTCCTTCTATCAATGCTATAGTTTCAATACATTTGCAAGTCCTTTAAATGAACTTTCATCGACATCCTTATCAATTTCAATCAACAGCTGCCCTAATCGGGTCAATTCAACAAAGGAACACATGATCCACAACATAGATGTGGTGGAAAGGATTCTGGAACATTTCTTGACGCATGAGCAGCAGCAACAAAAATAGAAATAGTCAAAAAGTACATTAATAAGCTGTTGGACAGCTACCTAGTAAAGATTGCCAGAGATCCCAATCTCTCTGTAACAAAGTTTCAGGTTCTAGCTGAAACATAGCCAGAAAATGCCCGGACATGTGATGATGTCTTATACGGAGCTATTTATATTTATGTCAAGGTCAGTTGTAAATTCCTCATAGAACTGCTATTCTAAATTTTATCTATCAACTAATTTTATGAAGGCTACCTTTCTGATCTTCTACTCATCATTCACTCAGAACACTAAGAAAGAAGACTGTGCAAAGTCGTGAACTGTGGGAAGCTGTCTCTTGAAGTGCAGAATGATCAATTGCCCTTTAGAACTGTAATTTCTAGACTCGAGTTTTATAGCATCCAACTTTAAATCTGTAATACAAAACCTTAACTTCAGGATCTTCATGATTCAGAATGAATTAAATTCCCAAGTTAAAGAGTTTTACTGGTGTGCTTATTTATTGGACCTATAGTAAATCTTGAATACTTGCATTTCACATCAGATGTATAACCTAACCCTTAAATAGTATAGCATTACTATAGCTAACTATAACAAAGGAATTCAAACATGTCAAAAGAAAATCACCTATCTCCAATCAGATAACAAGGGTACTGATGCTATATATTCTACTATAACTTTGAATCTTCCTCAGTCCAAAACATTAAATTGCAGTTATATTTCGTAAAAGAAAGAATCACAAAAATCAAACCTTTAAATAAATTAACTATGGTGACAACATAGTTTTGTACCATCAAGTCAAATATAGCCACCAACATAATCAAATTACACAATGCAAATTTAAACAAACAAAATGATTGATATTTTATAAAGCATCTAATAGTATTATTCTTACTGTCAGAAATTCAGTTAGACATTTCATCAAACTCCTTGGTACCAATATAGCAATAGCAAAAGCAAAACTGCAAAACAATACAAAAACAGACTACCTAGATGTAGACCTCATACTGCTCCATGGAAACTTCGCCATCCCGCCAGTGGCGGCCGCACCACCGCTGGTCGCATGGCTGCGGCTACGGTCTCTGCCACGCCAACGGCCAGAGCTCGTCTCGGGCTTAGCATTTCCATCGAGCCAATGCGCCTTTTTCTTGGCTTCATCTCCCTCCACAAAACTGGATTTGGATTGCTTGTTCAAGCTCTTCTTATCTTCCTCAATCAAACGGATCGGGTAAAGGTCCGGGGATACAGATAATGGATACTTTAGGGTAACATAGGCCTTTTTGTAATCAGGTTTCGCAATTAAGAGTCCACCCCTCTTCTTCTTCTTCCCATCCATGTTCAATGTTTGGACCTTTTCGACTTGGAAGCCGTAGAGTGACTCCAGTACCCTCTTAATTTCAATCTTCAATTGAAAAATCAAACACACAAAACAGCAAGAGCATTATATTTCAAGTATTCATATATAAAGAGATATGGAGGTAGGGGAATTATTGTTACCTTGGAAGCAGAGGGGATAGTCTTGAGGGCAATTTCAGTGATGTTGGAGAAAGAAGGCGGCATGAGAAGCTTAATGGGTAGGTTTGCAAAGTTTACTACTCTTCTTCCCAATCTACTTCCCATTTTCTTCTTCAGTGATCTTCTTTGTGATTGTAAACAAATGACTGAGAGTGAGTTTTCTTCTGCAAAATGGGAATGGCTGTGCTGTTTCTTGGGTTAATTCCTGAGCGTAGTGTAGTGAAGATGAGTGAGATGGGCTTACGTTGTGAACATGCCCAAATGGATACATGAAGATTTTTAAAGCTGGCAAAATCGGAACGGGCCCGAGGGCCAGGCTGGCCTGTCCTTCAAAAAGCAGGCTTTGAGTTTTATTTTTTGGAACAATTACATATAATAGTACATTTTAATAAAATATTACAAAAAAAGTGCATAAATAAAATATTTACAAAATTAATGCATATGCAATACTTAATTACAAAAAGAGTGCAATCTTATCCCTTTAATTATGGCCACGATTATCTCCCTTATCTCTCCCATGATTCTCTCCACTCCATTTCCGCCTCCCTTCTCCTCCTCCTCCTCCCCTGCCCCACCCCCTCCCCCTCCCCTTCCCCCTCCCTCTCCCTCTCCCTCTCCCTCCGCCTTCCATCTCCCTCCCCCTCCTCCCGCCCCCGCCCCACCCCACCCCCTCCCCCGCCCCCCGCCTCCCCGCCTCCCCACCTCCCCCTCCTCCCGCCTCCCCTCCTCCTGCCCCCTTTCTCCTCCCCCTCCTCCCGCCCCCCTTTCTCTTCCACCCGCCCCCTCCCCACCCCATCCCATCCCTCTCCTCCCGGCCCTTCTTTCTCCTCCCTCCGCCTCCCACCGCCCTCCCCCTCCTCCTCCTCCCGCCCCCCTTTATCCTCCTCCCGCCCCCGCCCCACCACCTCCCCTCCCTCCGCCTCCCCCTTTCTCCTCCCCCTCCTCCCGCCCCCCTTTCTCCTCCCCCCCCCCCACGCCCCACCCCACCCCCTCCCCCTCCCCCTCCCTCTCCTCCCGCCTCCTTTCTCCTCCCTCCGCCTCCCATCACCACCGGGCCATTTTTCACCTCCACCGGTAACCAAACCTTTATATGTTAGTAACCAAACATTCATACCAAGGTAACCAAACATTCATACCAAGGTAATTGAACCTTAATATGAAGGTTTTCTTAATATGAAGATTCGGTTACCTTGTTATAAAGGTTTGGTTACCTTGGTATGAAGGTTTGGTTACCTTGGTATGAAGGTAACCAATTCATTTTTATTAGGTTACCAATTTATTGGTAACCAAAATTCATGCAGTTGGTTACCAAACCTTTCGATAAGGTAACCAATTCAGTTTTATTAGGTTACTAATTTATTTTGAATGTGATGCAGTTGGTAACCAAACTTCATGCAATTAGTTACCAAACCTTTTGATAAGGTAACCAATTCAGTTTTATTTGATTACCAATTTTATTTTGAATGTGATGCAGTTGGTAGCCAAACTTCGTATAAAGGTAACCATTTTAATTTTTGTGAGTAACCAAATCGTCAAAAAAAATTCAGAATAGCAACTCCGGCGATATAGCGGTGATGGCGACAGCGGCGGAGGCGGGAGGCGGTGGAGGAGAATGATGAACATTAACTCCTTCATAATTTTTTGTTTTTAATTTTCTCATTTTGATTTGAATTTTGAATTGTGGATTTGAAATTGTTGTTAGATCCAAAAGATTTGAATTTGAATTATTAATTATCCTTGATTTTAGGTTTCCTTATTTAATTTGAAATTGAATGGTTTGAATTTTTTGCACTTTTTTTGTAATTATTTTGTGGATGCACTTTTTTTGTAATTACTTTCTAAATGTTGTATAGTTCTGTAAAGTACTCTTATTTTTTTAGTTCATTAAAATTTGAATCGTTTTGATCTAGCCCGTTAATGTCTCGGCCCAGAAATATGTCAAAATATGGTCAGAAATCAGTCCAAGCCCGCAGACTAACCCGTTCGTCAAAAAATAAGTTTTGGAGTTCACTTTTTTAACCCATTAAAATTTGAATCGTTTTAACCCGACCCGTCAATGGTCCATCCCGTTTGCCAGAACTAGAGTATTTGAACCTTCTCTCACTCTCTCACATAGGATTGATTAATAATTAATAATTCCTTTTTGTTTACTATCTTTATTATGTTTTCACTTAATAGTCTAGATTTGTTTGTCAGATATTTAGTAATTTTCTTTTATGTTTAGTTTTATAATTATTGTCCTTTTTTTTCTTTATTTTTTGCTATATTCGACTGAAATTACATAATTGCATATTGGTACAAAAATGTAAAATATTTCAAATATGCACTATACATAAATATCACTTCAGGTACTAAAATCCCAATTGAGTCCACAATTCAGATTGTTAACAAATTCAAATTAACTTCACATAAATACTTTCATAAGCCATCAGGAAAAAAAAAATGTATGTCTATATATATTATTTCGTCAAGTCCATTAATAGTTCACTAGGAAAGGCATTTGAAACTAACATTTCCTTATACTGGGATTGCAAGTTTAAATCTAGGCCTGACCACTAAGTAGCATCCATCCTGAAATCCATGGTTTCAACTTCCAAGCATACACCTCTATTACTTTTATACAAAGAGTGCTGGAATGATACAAACAGTGCTGTTGTTGCTCAGGTCACAAAAACACCAACTGTTGAGTTCATCACACATGGTCGTCAATCTGAATGGAACTTATGAAGCAGGAAGAAAATGCCTTCTTAATCTCCTAAACTAGCATGTGCGAGAATGCTTCTAATTGAGATCTAGTATGAAAATGACAAATGAGAACTATATTAGGGGGACAAATAACCCCTCTCCTACACTGGAAATCACAGACTAGGTTTCCTTCTTCTTAATGTGATATGGGTACTTTTGGTATATTGAAATGCTGGTCATCACAAGTGGAAGAGCCACAAGGCAATACAGTGAAGGTGGTTTCCCATCCAAGAGGAACTGCAATAAAGCCGTGACAAGGAGCGCAGACACCATGACAAATCCCTGCATTAAGTTCAATACAACAATTAACTGAATTTTTTAAATATGTAACCACTTTAAACAAAAACTTTATTTCTATCTTTTAATAGATGTGTGGATTTTAAGAGCAAGAGAGGAACCATAAACTATTAACAGGTTGAAAATAGCTTTTCCACTTGCGCAATCCGTCACAAGTCAAAAGCTATTTTCAACCTGTTAAGAGCCCATGTTCTGATCACAAAATTCCTCTCTTACATGTTATCCTAACAATTATCCAAATCTTTAAGTAAAACTTACCTTTCGAACACCACCAGCATAGGTTGTCACCAGACCCACAAGAATTCCACCAACAGCATTGATCATAACAGGTATCTGTAAGAAAAAGTATGTTAGTAGCTTCCATATTAATGTAGGTGCCTTGTTCATAAAGAAAAGCATCATGCAATCACAATTGACACTGTCCAGATATAGAAGATGTGGGTTTAGCAACATTTTATGCGACGAAGCTAACAAAGATATCAACATTCCACCATTCCAATATTACAACTCTTTAAACTGATCAGGAAAGATTGACAAATCATACAATTTGTGGTTCAATTATGATCTCTTTCTTTCACGTTCTCCAAGTACCAAGTTTACCTCACGAGCAGTTTAAAAAACCACTATAAATATCATTACCAAAGTAAGTGGAGTCCAGCCATAAAACATTCCAAGCTGTTTAATTGCTTCCCCATCCGGAGATTTATAGGTACTAGCTAGCAGACACAGGATTCCAACTACAGACATTTCCACAGTCATCAAATACGATGTCCGTTTCTTAACCTGCAATTATTTTCAAAAAAAAAAGAATATGGACAGGGAAAATGACCTCAGCAGGTGAATGTTAGGTTCAAATTGGAGATAAAGGCTTCTTCTGCTAACCTGAGAAGCCCACTGACACAGTGCAGAAGCAAGACCTGAGAGTATTGAAGCTACCAAGACTGGAACAATTCCATAGAATAGAATTTCATCAGGGTTACTGCTAATAGAGCCTTTACTGGAACCTTCACCGATGCTTAGAAGAACAGCTGCAGTTATCAACAAGAATAGAGCCCCAATTTGCTGGATTGTTTGCTTTTGTCTGAGCGGAAGCATAAAAAGGGTATCAGAAACTCAGAAGACAGTATTAGAAGTATTTCTAACTCAAATGCTCTGCGTGATTCTTTCTTTGCTAGAAAGTTTTGGCAAAGACTTCATTAGTACTCAGCTGCAGAAGACTTTTTTCGGTGGGCCATTTTCTAATTGGTTGGAGAAAAACCTATCATTATCCTCCTTGGAAGCTTTTCCTCACATTTCTTGGCAACTGGTATTCACTTTGGGAGCTTGGACCTTGTGGCTCAATAGGAAGTGTCAAAAGTTTGATCCTAAGCCAGCAACAATATCCTCACTTCTTCGGACAACACATCAACAATGCGTTAACATCAGATTCCAAGGGCCTTGAGAAATTAACAACTCAATCCCTTGTTATATTGACTTTATTAGATGGTTTCCTCCCCCAACTCACACCATTAAGATAAATACTGACGGTAGTGTTTTGCCTAGTTCTAATTTTGCAGGAGCGGCAGCAGTGCTCAGGGATAGCCAGGGAGTTTGGATTGCAGGCACATCTAGAAAGTTGATGGAAGTATCTGTTCTACGGAACTTTGGGCTATTAAAGATGGTTTATCTTTATCTTTGGCTTGGGATACGGGATTTAAATCCATTATTGTGGAATCTGATGCTGCTACAATCTTGGATCAACGATTATTGTTCACAATCACTTACTCCCTCTTCTTTTGGATTGTAGGAACCTGTTGGACAGACCATGGGCAGTGGACCTACGCTCAATCTATAGAGAAGGAAACCGCCTGGCTGATGTAATTGCCTAAAATGCTTGTAATCAACCTGATGTTTTTGTTGTTTTTCTGTACCTCCTATGTATGCTCTTAAGTTTTGAAGAAGACAATGTGGGAAGGGCTACTCCACCATGTGTAGCCCATAACTAAGTTAGCTATAATAGTTTGTTTTATTTTGCAAAAAATAATAATAAAATGAAACCTTTACATATTACAATTACATTTTATTAGAAACTGACATGACCAAACTATATAATCAATACAATAACAATTTTAGATAATATTTTAGAAAAGGTAAAATCTATAACCAAAATAAGAGGCAAAAAAGGAAAAAGAACAAATATGTCCTAGGATATATGACATGTGTTCCAATTGAGATGTGTGCTAAGAGCTAATAGGATTTTTCAATGTATCCCACGTACCCTATGTTGGAAAGCGTATTTCAGCGACAAAACAAGTACTTGTAAAGGTTTCCTCCTTTTTTCCTTTATAAATATTGTGACACGTTTTTAAATTGATGATTTACCAGTCAAAACCTACGTTACGCGGACTCTTCACTTTGCCCTAAAGTACTTGTGTCTGACACTGACACTCGGAAAAGGGTATGGGTACTAGACACTTCATTTTAGAGTAAAAAATTGGTAAAATTGAGGAGTATCCGTGTCAGACTCTTCAAAATACTGTGTCCAACCAGACACTCTATCCGAGACCGTGTAACATATGTCAAAACCATTCTATCCGTTCCATAAAAAAGTTGTTTCAATCTAAAAAGAAACAGTTAAGATAATCATTATCAGCAAGAAATAATTATCTATTGCAGCATAAAGTTGAACAAACATATTCAATAAATTGGACCAGGCAAACAACATTTTACTTGGAGAACTTACCTCAACAATATAAAAGTAAAGAAAGCAGTGAAAAACAGTTTTGTCTGATTCAGCATTGAGAATGTGAGTGAATCGAGATTTTTGTACGAGATCTGCATCAAGCTATTCTGCAGTGCATATATAGCCGCTGGCAATCCTGATAAGGTTAATGAACCAACCAAAGTCCATTCCTTGAATATTTTCTTGAAACTACCTTCTTTTGCCATGATAATAAGAGCACAGACAACCTATAATTGTATTGTGTCTAAGTATGTGAAAATCATTGGAGTCTTGAAGATGGACTAAGAAAAAACTGAAAATGAACAAGAATAACCTTTGCTATCTCACATGCTAATACAGATGAAGTCACGATCACTTCTCGCCTACAAGAAGAATTAACAGAGAATACAGACCATATTAGTTAACAATATGCTTAAAATCTAATAGTCTGCAAACACCTTTCTTTCCAACTATCTGGTATATAGAATAACTTCTAATAAATCCCCATCTCACAAATTAAGACTCCACATTCTTAATTTTCTAGCAGTAACCTAAATGCATAATGTAACGGCCATTCTACAGCCCGAGGTCACTCCTGTAATTCCACAATTTCATTTTTATCTATGTATGCGACGACAGAAAATTTCGTGTTTAATTTCCTTGCGCAATTAGTGGGATCTTACATGATAATAGTAGCCTTAATTAGGGTAGGGAATTATTCTCAATTTCTTGGCGCAATCAAGGGGATCCCGAGATCATCGCAGCTTTGATTATGGCATCAAAGTGGGGATTTGAAGAATAAAAAGGAGTTTAGGTTCAACAGAGAGCATGCGAATTTCACAAATGTTTTCCCTAGTTTTCTTAGTTCCTTGATCCTACTTTTAGTATTTTAGACATCTTAGTTAATTTCCAGTCCAGTCTCAACAATAATTTCATCTTCTTGTAATTCCAGTACCAATTTCAATTTTATATAAATAATCTCTGTCCCATTTCGTTTGTGCTGTGGTTGAAATTACTCTTGTATTCCTTTAGCCCACATATCTGTCACACGTAACTGAGTAGATAATTGTATTCCACTCAAATCAAATCAAATGTAATTCGCATTCAACTAAACCAAAAAGTAACAAGCGTTGCTAGGAAATCGACCGATCATAAAGTGAAAACTGCCATTTCTGAGTAGAATTAAGAGGACCAGGGTTCTGTAAAAACAACAGAGATATATATATATATATATATATATATATATATATAGAGAGAGAGAGAGAGAGAGAGAGAGAGAGAGATGGATAAACCTGGTGAAGCGCTTAGAGATGAGAGGCTGGGCACCGTATTGGAGGGTGAGCAGCAGCGAATAGAACCAGACTTTAGTGTTTATTTTGTTCCCTGAGCTTAATTTCGAGCTCGGAGCTGCGATAGGTTTGATCGCCGCCATTAATGGGCGACTTGAGGAAGAGAGGACTATGACTTTGTTTGAGATGTTTCTTCAATTTGTTCCTTTCACTGCAAATTTTGATAATTTCGTGGAGCAGTACGTTTGTTAAAAGTGTATTTAAAAGTTTGAATTCAATTGCATAACAGTTATGTTTTTTTTCCGTTCTAAAATAGATTTTTGAATGTACTTAACTGTAAAAATAAAAACGTTTTGTTTGAATGTTGTGACTGATTTTATTTAAATTGTGGTTATTGCATTAATTTTTATTTTATTTTTATGGTTCATTTAATTTTGTTTTTCAATTAAGATGTTCTAATTTTATAATTCTCTTGTTAGTATAATACAGCGAGTAATAATAATCACATAATAATTATCGTCCACACTGTTATGTTTTATATGTATTTACAACTATATTTATTTATACACAATTTCAAATTACAATTAAAAGCTTAATTTTTGAATTTGATAGATGGATTTTTTTTTCCCGTAATATAATTTGTGGACATTTCTCAAACTTTTGCTCAAATTTTGGACGGTGAGAACTGAGAAATAAGTTGAAAAACTACAATCTCATTTTCAACTGTGATGATGAATTATTCTTTATATTTAATTAATAAAATACAATTGATTTTAATTTTTCGCTCATCCTAATAAACGATTAGGACCGTTCAAAGTTTGAGATAAATCTCACTGTCCATTATATCCTCTTTAACTTCAAAGGAAAAAAAAATTGTTCTCTCTCACTTCAGATCCTTCTTCGTTCTTCCTCCTCCCGAGCCCGCCCTCTACCTCCTCCATTCTCTAGCGCCGTCAATCTCTTATCCTCTTCCCATTCGTACGTAGTGCCGAAGGCACGGTTAGTACGACTAGTATAAATATACAGAACGGATCTAAATTACTTCTCTCAAATAACACTCTTTTATTAAAATTACATTGTTTTAGAGATTCTTTTAAAGAACAAAATAATATTAAAATAAAGTTATCCCACTTGCTTTTTTTTATTTACAAAAATGTCATTTGCGACCCCACTTGTTTTTTAAAACAATCTTAAAAACTATGTAATTTTAATAAAAGAGTCTATTTGAGACGAGTAGTTTAGATCCGTTCCGTATAAATATATTATATAACTTTTTATACTTATAATATATTTATTATATATTTGATGTAATTTAGTGATATATATATATATATATATATATTATGTATATGTATTGTAGAGATATTTTAGTTATTTCATGAGTCATGCTACTATCACATAAAATAATTACATAACGCTCGCATATTTTTGTGTGGTAGTATATGATTTGTTGTTGACATGACTCACTTAATTCAACAACAAATTACATACTGCCATCTCATTATTATATGAGAATTATGTTGGTTGTTTTATGTGATAGTAGTATTATTCTTATTTCATTACATTTCGACATAATTTTCAAGGCGGGATTGAAAAGTTTGACTTCGATTCCTTTGCAAATAAAATTTAATTTTAATTTTTCTTGTTGCTTTATTTCGATTCCAAGTATCAATTTTAATTTTTTTATAAAATAATTTCGTTCAACGGTCCGTGACTCTGTCAGATCACAGGACTCTCTACAGCTGATGATGTAGCTGCAGCGTAAGCAATCCATTAACTGCCGCAAGATCCTAGATACCACACTTCTGGTCCCACCAAAACGAATCTTAAGCTGTGTACTAAAAAAGCTTAAACCCTAATCAAATCACAAGTATAAAATTGGAATATTTCAAAACCTAATCAACCACACTGTTCCTATAAAATCTTTTCGATTGAGCAGCCTTCATTTCCATTCCAGCCCCAAGCTCTGCTCCCTGCCCTTCTCTCTTAAGAGGCCAAATTCAGCAGATTTATAGATATAGAGGGAGAAGAGATACACCATGTGTGGAATACTGGCGGTGTTTGGTTGTGTTGATAGCTCTCAGGCAAAACGGTCCAGAATCATCGAACTCTCGAGGAGGTAATGTTGTTTTCAAGCCATTGCTTTTCTGTGAATTTGCTTGTGAATCAGTGAATGCTAATAATTTAATTCATCAAATTGAAGCATGTTATGTGTATATAGCCACGCATCTGTTTGTCTACTTCTTTAATTTTCCTAATTCGAGTTCCATATGTTATATTACAAATTTGTTGCTTTACGATAAAGTGTAGAATTAATGGTAATTTTAAGATGTTATTGGGTAGGCAATTCAAGAAAATTTCTCTCAATTTTACTAGATTAACTACTATGAGTTCAGTTCAGTTATGAGAAAGCTAATAGTATGGTTGATTATGCATCTGTAGCTCTACGGTTATAGTTTAGAAATGAATTTGAAGTTATATAAAATGTTGGCTTTGACAAGCTAATCATTTATAAGCATAACCAAACCAAATTTGGTGGATAACTCTTAAGTTGATTTTTGGGAAATGGGAAATTTACTGATTGATTGCTGGAGAGATAAGTAAATCGGTTTGAAATGGCCTTATAGGGAAGGGGTGTTTGAACTTTGAATGTCATCATGTTAAGTAACAAATTAATTTAAAGCTTACACCATTAGATAAGGGAACATGGATGCGCAATTAAAGCTTACTGGAACACAGATACAATAGGTTAATGCTTAAGCTATAAGAAAATGGACCTAACAATAATTATGATTTATGAAATGTCCTCTTGTGCGACTAACTTGAAGTGGCAAATAGGGAGACAAATCAGGTGCATATTTGCACCAAGTAGATGGTAACTGTACAATATGGTGGATCACATCCAGCAAGAGTACTTGAACCAAATACGTTGTGAAACCAGAATTCTATACTGTGTAAAGTTGCCAATTTTCTATCAGTAGCTTTAAAATGAACCCAAAAATGTATAACATGCTTAGGCAGTCCAGGAGTTGAGTTTGTTTGCCTAGCATTTGAGGGGATATATAAACAACAATCTTTACTAAGACAAATCTTCTTTTGTTCTTCAATCATCTTTCGTGGGACGGAGGGAGTATATCTTAAAAGTGTGAATGAGCAATTCGTCTTTCCGTTCTCACAACTGTAGGAAGTTGGAGAAAAATATGTTAGTCTTACCAAGTTTATAACCTGCATGACTACTGGTGATTTTCTGTAAGTACATAATTACATCAATTCCCAATATGCCATATTAGAGCATTTCCTTATATTTTTTTTCTGTCTTAGTCTGTGTTACAGTGTATAATTGCTAATTTGCTTCTTCCCCCCCTAAAAAAATTATCATGAACTGTAGGTTGCGCCATAGAGGTCCTGACTGGAGTGGCTTGCACTGTTATCAGGATTGTTACCTTGCTCATCAGAGATTAGCTATAGTTGATCCCGCTTCTGGAGATCAGCCACTATATAACGAAGACAAGACAGTTGTTGTAACGGTAATTTCTTGTTTCATATAAATGGTTTTGTACATGTGTACCTACACTAATAGAAATAAGGCATTGATAGGCACACGGAGTCAAATTGAAGTTTAAAACCATCACGCAATTAATTGGAAATTGGAGTTGAACTAATAATTTAAATCTATGCATTTTTCAAATTCTTCAGTTCAGAATTGCATCAGGACTCCATGCCTAAAATTCATTTCTTGCTTCCCAGGCGAATCAAATAAATTAATTCTGAGTAATTGTTTCTAGAATTAAATTTCTAATTTTGAAAAACTCCCATATGCTAGAATAAAATCCAAATGCTCAATTTTCAGCAGCAATTCATTTTCTAACCTTTATTCCCTGTGCCAATCATGGATTAAGTATCATATACAAAAACTTGCATAATTGCATGCAAATATGCCCATAGGTTTAGTGTTCCGATCTGTTTTACCTTAGTTATTTTACAGTACTCATTTTGTTGAGCTCTCAAATATCTACTTTAAAGCTAAATTGAAAAAGATCAGATACTGATAAATATGAAAGACTTTGATGTCGTGAGCTTGACTATATTTGCATAAAGTACCTTAGTTATTTTACAGTATTCATTTTGTTGAGCTCTCAAATATCTACTTTAAAGCTAAATTGAAAAAGATCAGATACTGATAAATATGAAAGACTTTGATGTCATGAGCTTGACTAGACTTTGATGTCATGAGCTTGACTAAAAGCATAATTAACCTACTAGAAGAATCTAGTAGATTAATTTAGTCATTTGGCGTCTCTAGCACTTTAATGGTAAAAGCTACAATGAATGTTTCTGAATTATCACATATGATTCTTAACAGTCAATTTAAATGAGTTTTCTAGGACACTGGTTATCTTCTCAGGATTGGATATGACTCATTTGGATGACATATGGAGATTTAAAATCTGAAACCTCCATCTTACAATATTATCTAAGATCCAATAACTGTAAAGAAAAACGAGAAACTTAGAATTGCAATAGTGCACAATCACCTATGTTTTGTGATTTCAACAAAGACATGGCATGGAATAAGTTCATGTGCAAAGGTACTTAAATATGTAAGAATGTATATATGTCCAATATACACATGATCTCACCTCTTCCCTTTGCATGCCTACTCTTTTAGTAAAACCTTCTTGTCTTATGGCATTACATTGTTTATAATTTTATTACTTGAACTTCTGATTCATACTGCAAAAAGTCAGATCCCATATCCAGGATTTATAAACATATTTTGATGAGTGCCTAAGAAGTGTTGGATATGTTTCATAAAGGAAAAGTTTTAGATTACATTTTGTGCATTCGGAGAAAGTGTTAGACGTGTGTCCAAGAGTGTCCCTAAAGTGTCAGTACTCTTTAGAAGTGCCTGTGATTCCTAGCTTAGAGCCTCATGTTTGATCCTTCTTAATTATGCTTTTAGGTGAACGGGGAGGTATATAACCATAAAGCTCTAAGGGAAAAGCTGAAATCTCATCAGTTTCATACCGAAAGTGACTGTGAAGTTATTGCACATCTTGTAAGTACTTTGACAACTTATGGTGAGACGTACAAGCTACGATAGCTCGCTTCTCTCTCTCTCTCTCCCTATATATATTAAGACTCGACTCTTTATATGTATACTTATATGCATTTATTAATTCCTGAATGTTTATCTTGGCAGTATGAAGAATATGGAGAAAAATTTGTTGATATGTTGGATGGAATGTTCTCTTTTGTGCTTCTTGACACCCGTGACAAAAGTTTCATAGCTGCAAGAGATGCTATTGGTATTACCCCACTTTACATGGGATGGGGTCTTGATGGTATGTAAGTTTTGAGGTGTATGGTTTCTTATTAGGATTGTTTTAGTACCTCTCTCTGAGATGTTTCTGTGCTGTGATGTTTAGTTATCACTGCAGCAGTGATTACTTCATGATACTAATTTTATAAGCAGAAATGACATAATATTTTATTCTGCCATATAAAGTTACTGCTATTGATTTCATGTATAGCTGCCCACTTTTACATGCACATATACTGGCTTTGATAGTAAAATGGGCATGCTTACTATTATAGAAATTTGGAATTGTTTGTTATTTCTAAGCTAGTGTTTCTGCTTTGACCTAATATGGGTCATTTTTTTTCTCTAGGGGGAAGTTAAGAAAATACATACTGTTGTATGTTGCAGTATCATTGTACTTTTAATATTCGTGCTGGGAGTGTATTTCAGTACACCCATTGAATGTGATTCACAAGAAAATACCTATTTGTCTGTTTATTTAGTTCATATGGGACGGCGTTTGCATCATTTCTTGCATTACTATAATTCTATGCCTCTTTGTTGGCACCATTAAAATCTTCATCAATAGTCCAATACTTTAGTAGTTCAGTTTGTATAATGAAATATATTCTAAAAAGTGTTGGTTGCTGCTGAGCCTGATATCTACAGTCTATATTGGTTTAGTTAGTGTTATCTGGTAGCCGGCGGGTTAAATTAAGTGGTTTAAAGTGAATGCTAGAAGGGGTAATAGGGTGAAGATGTTGATATACCCTCCCCAACCCCAACCCCTCCCCCGACTTGTGGAATTGCCTACCTGCCGAAACCCTCTACATCTCTTGGTTGACGGGATTCTAGAATTAAAGACAGCACATCAAGTAGATGCTCCCCATTTTTATTTTCTATCTGTTTTTTCATATAATCTGGTATGCTAGCAGTTGCTCATTTCCACTAATCTTTTATTTTTCTTTTCAGGTAAAAAATATTTAATAAAACTCATATTTCTAGATTTATTTAAGATATTCTACTTCCTATGCAGGATCGGTTTGGTTTGCTTCGGAAATGAAAGCCTTAAGTGATGATTGTGAACGATTCATGTCTTTCCTTCCTGGGCACATATATTCGAGCAAAACTGGTATGCATATGTTGGCGTACATACTACTTAAGTTTTGTTGTGTTTACTGTTTACGTATAAAATTGAATGTGTTTTCTCGCCTAATTTTTAGTTGGGATTTATGGAGTCTCATTCTAGTCTTCTCCATCTATTATGTTGGGAGCTTGTTTTCCAGCTGAATACCTTTATAATGGTAATGAACATAATTAACTTTTGTAACCGAAAGAAATCGAGAAGACCACTTTGAAAGGTTTATATCAAATTCTTCTTCTTCGAGTTCCTGGTGTGATACTGATCACCTCTAGTCCTTTATTACCATATAACTATTAAAGTCTATGATGCTTAGACTTTTACTAACATGATCACCTCAAGTCCATTGCTCAAACTGTTCAAGTGTTTATGATGTTCAAGAATGTTGTTTACATATTTATCAATATTTAATATCGACAGGTGAACTAAGAAGGTGGTATAACCCCCCATGGTTTTCAGAAGAAATCCCGTCAACTCCATATGATCCCAAAGTATTACGTGAGGCTTTTGAGAAGGTTTGTTTACTCAAATTTCCTTGAGAAAGCTTTGTTTCCCTCTTGCACCTTATATAACTAGGTTAATGCGGACAGATAAGAGAAACTTTGGGTATGAGACCTATTGCAGCATGCAAAACTGTATCATAGATAGATAATCCCATTTTCTTAGTCAACCAAAACTCAGTCTTATGCTGGACCTAGTAATTAGTATTCTCTTAAAAAAAACATGACTGTTGGAAAAGCTGAAATTTTGAAAAACTAACATGGTTTATATGCTCTTTCTTGAAATTCCGAATTGAAATTTCTACAAATTATCACTTTTACTTGTGGAAATATCAATTCCCATAGTGAGTTAAAAGGATTTTTCATTATATAAAGAAGTATGTGTTTAATGTTACATTTTCTGTCAGTGATACGTGCAACTTGCTTACAATTTGATCAAATATCTTGCTGCCAAGCTATCTTTCTATGTGTTATTTCAACATGGTTTTATGTTTTTGTGTGAAGTAGAAGTGAATCAGCAATAATTTTGCCAAAAAAAAAGAAGGCAGATGAAGGAATCAGCATTTTCTTTACTTCATCTATCTCTCTTTGAATGTTTAAGGACTAGGGCCATCAAGATAAATAAAGTCAGAGACATAGAGTAATGATATGGACACAAATTATACACAAAAAGTTGTGCTCAAATAGTAATAAAAGAGAGAAAATAGGAAGTGGGACCTAGCATTAGATATTTTACACATTTTCATTGGTATGCAAATACATGGGTCCTACTCTTGGTGCACAATTTTGTGTGTATAGTTTGCGCACATAATATTATTCATAAAGTTAGGGTAAGGACTTGTTAATTAGTTGATAGTTTCTTGAAATGGTAGGCACATGGGTGGTAGTTTACCCACATTGCATTATAACATATTTGGTTCATGAAAGTAGTCTCAATACAAGCAACTAGCATATAATGTTTATCCTTATGAGTGGTTTATCCATTCCATAGCTATCAAGCTTTATTCTCCTCCAAGTTTTTCCTAAAGCCTTATTTTCTCATTAAACCTTAACTCAAGTGTTGCATTAGTCGAGCTTGACTAGGTTTGAGCTTGACATAATGTTTTTAATTTTTAAATGCTTGAATTTCTGAACACTTCCCTGCAAGTTGTTCTGTATGTTTCTAGTACGTCTTATATATAAAATTTTCTCGTTCAAGTTTAAGAGGCTGCAGACTGCCATATTGTCTACAATTAAATTTCTCATGTGACTCTTATACTAATTGTATGCAGGCTGTGGTTAAGAGACTTATGACAGATGTACCATTTGGTGTACTTCTGTCAGGAGGACTGGATTCGTCACTTGTCGCTGCAGTGGCTTCACGCTATTTGGTCGATTCGGAATCTGCTTGCCAATGGGGGTCACAGTTGCATACCTTTTGCATTGGCTTGAAGGTGCTAATGCTTCTTTTTTGTTAAACTTCTTTGTTGCATCTGTGCTTATATATTTTAGTTTTTTTTTTGTAGTGGAATGATACTTTCCATTTAGTATCTGCTAATGATGTCTCACCCCAATAATGCCAATAATCTATGGAAGTGAATGATAAAGTATCTCTTAAAAATCTTTGGTAACTCTTGTTATTTGTGTGTGAATCTGTAATTTATATAGTCCTTTTAATGGTCATAAATGGAAAGAGTCTGAAACATCTTTGATAACTCTTTTTGTTTGTGTTTGGAACATGCATGTCATGTGCCTGGGTAATTGTATTATCAAATTTACATACTTGATTCAGAAGCAAGTTGTTTACTGGCCCACCCACAACTAATTGAATCTGTGTCCAGATCAATTTAGATCTCCTGATTGTTTATTTTCTGATTTACTAAATAAAGTTCAGGAATCAGGGTGTTAGAAAATTTTGGCCCTGTTGATAATTCTTTCATATGTACTCTTTCGACTTTTTTTGCCTTTATACTATGTTGTTTATAATAAAAATTACTCGTAGAAAAAAAGTTGAAAAAAAGAAGTAGAAGAGAAAACGCTATTATTCTCATGCGCGTCCCTGTTGTGTAGTGTTTATACTATTTATTCCTGAATTAAATCTCTGTATAATCTTCAGCTTCTCTTAGTTTATTTACATTTTCTCTTTCAGGGTTCTCCTGATCTGAAAGCTGCCAGAGAAGTAGCAGATTATCTTCACACTCGTCACCATGAGTTTCACTTTACTGTTCAGGCAAGATTTTGTTTAACATACAAAAAAAAAGAAAGAAAAAGAAAACCTTTGTGTAAATCTGTGTACCTTCAAATATAAAATCATTGAGCCTTGCTATATCAGGAAGGAATTGATGCACTTGAGGAGGTCATTTATCATATTGAAACGTACGATGTGACCACTATCAGAGCCAGTACACCAATGTTTCTTATGTCTCGAAAGATCAAATCTTTGGGAGTGAAAATGGTTCTTTCTGGTGAAGGTTCAGATGAAATTTTTGGTGGTTACTTGTATTTCCACAAGGCACCTAACAAGGAGGAATTTCATCAGGAAACATGTCGAAAGGTATGACATGTAAGCTGCTATTTTTCTTTTTTTGACATGCAAATCCAAGTAATTAATGTCTATCATCATAGATTGGTTTTTGCTACGTGTAATCAATAAGTTGAGTTCTAATGGCTTGTGTTCGATTTTGGATCAGATTAAAGCTCTGCATTTGTATGACTGCTTGAGGGCAAACAAGTCGAGTTCGGCTTGGGGTGTTGAGGCTCGTGTACCCTTTCTAGACAAGGAATTCATTAATGTCGCAATGAGTATTGATCCAGACTGGAAAATGGTCCGTGTATATATTTGATAATGTGTGATTGTCATCTCTTTTGAATTTCATAGATGCTGAGTGGTAGGGCCCTATTTGCTGTATTTGATGATTGCTACTAGTCCTGTTGAAATGATCTCCCAAGTGTCTTTAGGGGGTTGAGTTTGTTGGTCAAATTACAATGCATGTCTTGCTTTTAGCTTGGGGTCAGATCGGCTACATTTTTTCATGTTGGGATCACATAAGCTTTTTGTCACCTGAAGTCATATAAACCAGCTACTGCTTGACAACTAGGTCTGTCCCCATCTTGACCTGTTCCAAAGAGCGATTCTGTGGAATGACTGTTTGGTTTGACAACTAGGTCTGTCCTTAACTCATCCTTTCCAAAGAGTGATTCTGTGGAATGTCTGTTTACTTTTCTTTATGTCCATGACTCCATTGTATGTTCCATCTTATTAATGGAACAACTAAGAGAATAATAATCATATGGTATTTCCGAGAAGGAGAGACATCTCCATATTTTTATGGATGCCTAGATTATAGTGTACATGGGCTAAAGAAAATTAATGGAATGAAGTAAAACCCCAAGAAGAATATCAAAAAAGAAAAGTTGATGATTAGGAAGAGGATGGAGATGCAGTTATCTAATGAAATTAGTTCAAATCCATGGATGAATAATACGAAAACCACAGAAACGTGTTTTGTTTCCCTTAAATCTTATTACTCCAGAATTTCCTAACCACTCCTTTTTAACCAACTCTTTGTTGCGCGATAACATGATTTGCTGGTTAACGTTGTCTTTACTCATGATTGTAATCATTGTACGACATTTTGTTGCTTGCTCGTGTATGCTATTGTGGTATAAAATGTCTTCTCCACCATTTAAATTTAAGTTCCATGTGCACTGCATGATCGTTGTTGATTGTTTGTACAATATGCTCCCTGTAAGTTTGTGTATATAAATCTCCCGTTTGATGTATTGTAAATGGGGTATCGTACTCTTCTGACTTCTCCAACTAATTATTGTCCTAGTGTGTAAACTGAAGCAGCTATCAAATTTTAAATTTTGTATATGTATTTTCAAAGACTTTGTTTATCAAACATTACAGATTCGGCCTGATCTTAAAAGAATTGAGAAGTGGGTATTACGCAATGCATTTGATGATGATGAGAATCCATATCTGCCAAAGGTTTGTGTTTTATTTCTTTAATGTGGTGAACACTGTTTGATATCACTTGGATAAAGTGTCTACATATTGTGATGGGGTTGTTGAGAGGCTTTCTTTCTTTTTTTTAGCACATTCTGTACAGACAGAAGGAACAGTTTAGCGATGGAGTTGGGTACAGTTGGATTGATGGATTGAAGGATCATGCAAACCAACAGGTATTCCACTTAATCAGTGCAAATAGTTATATGTTTGTATTTATCTGCATTAGTTTCGACAGTGCTCTCTCCTGTTCTACAAATACTTAATAATTATATAATGTTATTTCAGGTCACAGATGCAATGTTATTGAACGCAAGCTTTATTTACCCTGAAAATACTCCTACGACTAAAGAGGCATACAATTACCGGACTATTTTTGAGAGGTTTTTTCCCAAGGTGGGTCATACTTGATTTACTCATCTTACAATTCCTTAATTCGTCTCTTCTTGTTGTCAGTTTCTTCTTCAAACTCTTTCAAAAATCTTTATATCAAATAACTACATAATTTTGTGAAAATTTTCGTCTGGGATTTATTTGAATACATATGTTACATTTAGAGAGATATAAACTTGGATCGATCATTTATAGTAATTCGAGTTTTCTTTTTCTTCAAGAGAAATTTTTTTGGGAAGTGCTCTCTCACTGTGAGCTTTTTCAGTCTTTGGATGTATCTGGGTGACCATGCTGAAGCTCAGTGTGTCACTGTTCCCTTCGTAGACTTGGTGTTATGTAATTAACATTTTTCTAGCGGCTAATTGGAGCATTTGTCCATTACACTGCAACCCGATTACACTAGTAATCAATTGCTTAATTCCTTATTTCGTTGCATCTAGACGATTTCTTACCATGCAATTTTGAGCAGAATGCTGCAAGGTCAACAGTTCCAGGAGGTCCAAGTGTGGCATGCAGTACAGCAAAAGCATTGGAATGGGATGCGGCCTGGTTGAAAAACCCTGATCCATCTGGCCGAGCTGCTCTTGGAGTTCACGAAGCTGCTTATGAGGACATACTGGAGCCTAATTAATAAGAGTGCAACTAGTGGCTCCATTTAATTTCCGAAAGCAGAAGTAGAGAAGATAGGCAGCAGTTTTCTTTCTATTGCATAAATAATGTCAGTACAAGTTGGTTGACTGCAAACCATGACTTTGCTTTCAAACCGAAAGGTAATTGATTTCTTTAGAAAAAATTGGTTTTCTATTTGATATTTTTTCCCCTGGTGTGTTGTAAGGTTGTCAGTCGCCTCAGGGGTTGGTTGGTATACTAGAAAGCAGCCAGCTTAAATTGTGAAGAAATGTTTCAGTTATTGAGGAATTTGTTCTTGATTTTCTGACAGATGATGCATGTAGTGACAGCTCTTAGTTCTTAAGTAATTGGATCCACATTAGACATGATTAAAACTCGGGTCTTAACACAGCTGTTGTAGCTTATTTATGATGATTCCATATTCTCTCCAGGTCTATATTTCTTGTGGATTTTTCATCTTTCCTAGTTCACTTCCTAAGATGGTGAGAATGTCCGAATGTATTTTGTACATATGAAACTTAGCTCCATATAGTAATGCTACGTTTGAATTGAAGGAATGGAATGGAGAATGAAATGGAATGAGTTATTCCATGCTCTCACTCTCCCAAATAATAAAATTTATAAATTTGGGAGAAATAAGAATAGTTCGATTCATGAGTCATTCCATTCTTAACTTCATTACTCTAATCCAAACGTAGCATAAGAGTAGTGTATTATTAAGACTTGTTTTATACTAGCTAGCACTAGCAGCATGCTCAAAATAACCAGAATGGAGCAGCCAGCATAGGGTAAAAGCTTAAATCTTCTCTTTTTCTTTCGTTCTCTCGAGAAAGTGGCTTTTCCACGAGGGTTCAGACCAAAAACACCAGAGCATAATAATAATTCACCAGAATGAGACGAGGAACGTCTGCTCCTTCAACCTTACGCCAAATTGGAGATTATAATTTTGCCAGATCACCGAGTTATCATTTTTAAGGCCTTCTTAATACTTAAAAATTTACAAATGGGACACATTTTGTGAAAAAAGAGTAATACTCCTGCGATGACTCCTCATTAAATTGTCTTTTAAAGAAGAATTTTCTATTAAAAATCTTTCTTTGTTCAAAATCCTATCAATATAATATTAATTATATGCACAACCAATCAAATGACTCTGAGGCCCAATGGATAAGGCGCTGGTCCACGAAACCACAGATTCTGGGTTCATTCCCCAGCAGAGTCGTCTCTTTTTTAACCTATCTTTTTTTGAAGTGTGAACATGATAGATAGATAGATGTATTAAAAAGCAAGAGTAAACGCTCAAAAGCAAACTGCAAAATTAACAATAATACCAGACCAACAAATAATTTGAATTTTCAGCATCATCCAATATTTTTATCTATAAATTATAATGGAAACAAAAACCTAGCTCACAAATTGATCTAATTAATGTTCTGTTTACGTACTAATATATCAAGCAATACATGAGATCATAAGTTTGGGATTACTGGATTTCAGCATGACTGGGGGAAATCTATATATCAAGAGGTAGTGGATTAAAAGTCGAAATATATATAAATTAAAACATGATCAGATCGATTTAGCTAGCTAGGTCTGTCAAGAATTCCCTTAGCCTGACGGAGAATGAAGTGAAAATATATGTATGAGACATGCATGGCATGGGTGAAGGGTACTTGTATACTTATGCAAGTCTTCATGAACTGGTATATATATATATATATATATATGGAGTACGTAGGTACTTAATTTAGAAAGGCCATGAATGCAAATATATATATATATATATATATATATATATATATATATATGGAGTACGTAGGTACTTAATTTAGAAAGGCCATGCATTTGTTTGCATTCATAGTTTGCATTCATAGTCAAAAGAAACTATATAAATACGGAGCATCAATCTTGATTTCCATGCATTATAGCATGGAAATCACATGCCTTGGACAAACCACTTGTTAATTTGTGCTGCTTCCCTTACGGAAAGGAAAGACATGCATTATTATTATAGCATGCATGGATATATAATCACATATATCCCGCAGTGGTGGTGGACGCCGCTGTCCATGGTAATGGTATAGTACGTACGTAGTTGATCATGATCCCCGCAAAATCATTAATTAATTACTAACAATAAGAAGATCCCGTACGTACTTAATTGTACGGTGTGGTAAAACTATATAAACGAAGAAGAAATTAAGAGCTGATCAAAACATGCATGATACCAGCTGGGATGGTGGCCTTATAGAGGCCACCCGTCCACAATATATAATAGTCAAAAGACACTAAATATGTCAAACGATATTTTCATTAGCTTCTTGCCTCAACGGATGAACGTATTTTCATTCTTTTCAACTACTCATCTGTAATCCACTTGGACTTAAATGTTTCAGATTTTGAGCCGATTGGTCCAATATATAGTATCTTCTTGAGTCGTCTTCGCCCACCACAAATTCACCCAAAACATGCATGGCGAGTCAATCTCAACACTCTCCATTGACTCAGAACGCCAATCTCAAAGAATTTGAGGCTATCAAGGTTTGCTACCTTAATATATTCTTAAACCCTATACACAAATAAAGACTGAAAACTTGAATCAGAGCTAGCTAGCTAGGGATGCTAGACAATAGTTTCTTAATCATATGCTCATCTAAATTAAATGGACTACTCTTTTAAGATACAGCCCCCTACAAAGCCGGATCAGGATCCTCTCCATTTCAAGTGAATGGAGACTTTCCATTTCATGGTGCAGATTTAAAATGTGTTGAAATGTGACATCATGTTGACAGGAGAGAGAACGTACATTTTAAATCTGGACCATGAAATGGAGAATCTCCATTTACTTGAAATAGAGAGAATCCTAGTCCTACGAAGCCAATGGAAATTTATGTTCAAGCCGGAAATTAAATTCCAACCTTATACATTGCGAAAGGTCCAACTCAATCAATGTTTTGGAAGCAAATTAAGACTGCATGAGGTAAATAAAGAGTATGAAAATTTTGGTGAGAAAAGGAGAGAATTAAAAGCACTTTTATCCATTGTCAACACCACAAGTAGCTAAGTTTTTGTGCACCGCAGCATGTAGGCGCTTAGACAACGTACGTTTGATCCACAAAATTGACAAATCCTAACAGATCAGTTTATACCATGCACTTAGCCATGCCTTGGACAAAACACTTGTTTGTGCTGCTTCCCCTCCTTTGGGGAGAGGAATTAAAGACCGTATACTATGAAGCCCATGACACCTAGAGCATGTTCCTCGTACTGATCCCACAGGCTGCATTTGTGATGGGATGAAATAAGAATATTTGTATTAATTTATTCTCACTATCAACTATTTTATTTCATAATAAATTTATTATTATTTAATCACATAAATTATATTGCAATAATAGATTAATACATATAATCACATGTTACCCCTCATTTTTACGTACAACTTTACATGTCGATTTTTAAATTGCAAATTATGTGAATAATTATAATCGATAAGATTTTTACAATGTATTTGATATAATGGACCAATTTTATAATTGTATCCAATCTCGTGTATTGATATACCTCCAATCTTAATTCGACAGAAATCCTTAACAATATATAACAAGATTCTTTTTACAGACAAACGTAGAACTTTATTAGCCAGTGTTCTCTTCTTTTTTTCGGATTTGGCGGGGGGGAGAGGGGGGGGGGGGGGGAGAGTGGGCCTCAATCCCCTAGTCAAAAATGAGATCTAAGTCGAGTATTTCTAAATCAACCAGAAAGGACACCAAGAGCATAATCAGGACCAGACAAAAACTTGAGCCTTCAAAGTTTGAGCTGAATGTTAAATTCTAAAAGCTGTATTTATTCCAAAATCCGCACCCAAGGAAAAAGAACTTACAAGCTAGACAATTTTAAGCATGAATGAATGTGCCTTAAAATTTAAACACAGAACTAATACCATAATGCAAAGCCATAAATAAACTAGTAGTGGTAATAGTGTCTCATATCAGTTGTTGTGCAACTAACTAAACCAAGGCTATGCTGCTCTCACCACCTGGGGGCTGGCGGACACCACCCAGGTAATCTCTTGCTTCCACCTTCCCATCAGAAAAAATATCACTACCACTCATTTCTTTCATCTTAGCAACGCTCAGTGGCTTCTCAGCAGATCCTGGAGGAACATCTCCCTTGAAGATATCATTGCCAGTCAGCTCTGCAAACTTCTGGTTATGTATTTTCTTTGTTGTCATGGTTACAGGTTCGTCGCCAAACAGTATGTTACTCTGGCCACCAGCAGGCTACATAATACGTAATCAAGTTTTCTAGTTTAGTACAAGCAGTATATTTTTAAATTTACCGCAAAAGCTCTAGATGAACCAAATCTGGGTAGCAGGACTGGAATAGATAAGCCAACTACTCCCTCCATTCTAGAATATAAGATCAATACACTGACTTTCTATAAGTCGATTTGACACATTCTCATATAAAATTGGCATAATACATTTAAGTTTTGAAAGAAATAAATCTCATAATTAGTAGTACTTTCTACCTAATTTATGATATTCATAACTGTAATAACGAAATTTAAATGGATTCATATTGATTTTAAATTCGAAAATGTTTCATGTTGACTTCTAAAAAGTCCTTCAATTTGGAATGGCGAGAGTATTATTTTATCTAAACTATTAAGTGTTAAATAAGCCCCAGGGCATTATGAACAGAGAAAATTTGTTTTCCAGATATTGCAAGTATAGAGGACTTCCTGATTAATACCTATAATGTCATTATAACTAATTGAAAGGGATTACGGTGCTCAATAGTATTTGGATGGAAGATATCCAAAAGTGAGTATGAGGTCAGAAGGTAATGCAATTCACAAGGAAAATAAGTCCTGCATGATCGCACACTACATGAGAACATAGAGTTTGGTTTATTATTGTTTCGCTCAAATCATTCAAATTCTTAAACAGCAATGGGAATGTACTGTATAGACTATTGGAGGGAAGGGAATAGAGCTGCTGCTCATGCTGCCAAAAGACAGCATAATGGCTATGTATGGGGTCAGTCTTCGTGAATATCCACAGGAGTCCCTCATGAATTTCCTAGCTGATGATCATGCTGGTGTTTCTAGTACAAGAGTGAAAAAATATCATACAAATTCTACCTCTCGTTACTTCTTTAGATTATTTGGAAACTAATTGTGATTAACAACAGCAGAAACTACTTTCGCACTTTGGAAGACTGGCTGGATTCAATTATTAGCCAAGAACTCGTCTTGGGTACAACCAAGAAGGAACTGGAACTGAAAAAATTGTCTGACCTAATGTAACCACGCTATTCCAGAAGAGAGAGAGGTCATATAAAAGAAAAAAATACTGGAAACTAGAGATAAGCCTTGCAATTTGACTTACATTAGAAACTTTGACAGACGTGCGTACATTTCGTGGTGCAGGTTCTCCCATGTCTCTGGTTCCTTTCAGTTCCAAGTTGCGTGCAGCAGTCAATGATCGAGGAGGGATCTCAGGAGGAGGACCGAATATGTCGTGTCCGCTAAGTTCCTTGCATTTAGCATCTGACGGCTGCTTCTTAATTTTACTGTCTGACTCACCAAGTGTTCCACTTAACTCACGCTGCTTGGCTACCTCCGGAAGACTGGTAGGTTTCTTTGGAGAAACATCCTCTTCAGTACTGAAGGAAATCTGACTTATCCCATGTACTGCTTGCTGAAAATCCAATGGTCAAGGGAAAGTGTCACCATGGCAAATCAAATCACTAAGGATGCTCAATCAAATTATGACTCCAGTAATACAACAACTACCTGAACAATGCGCACCGATGTTCTGTTATTAGGATTAAGATTAGCAGTGCCTGATTCTGATGCACCATTCTCACCGTCAGCTGCAAATATTTTGCTTCCAGTAATCTCCTTTAACTTGTGCCCTGAGCAAGGCTTCCTGCAAATAGCAAATTCGAACAGTTACAGTAAACATCAATAAAACGAGAGAGAGAGAGAGAGAATCCCAAAAAACAAAAAGCCAAAAGAAAAAAAGGCTGCATGCCAATATATAGTGATAATTTTAATTGAGGGTCACGGTTATTAAAAATTACAGCATAAAGAAGCCGAAATATAAGGTTGCATACTGGTGTAGTGTGAGAAGTTTAATTGAGGACAGACAGGTTTGAGAAATTACAGCAAAATGGAAAAACTGAATTAGAGTCCATTTTTTAGGAACATTAGCACGAAACAGTTGCTATTAGGTTCAAGCCCATGGTGTGAAGCTTAACATTCCAATCTCTCTGCCAATTTCCAAATGCCTAAATCAATTACATAAACATAAATATGACTCCAAGGAGATAGACAACAAATTTGCAGCAAAAGCCTCAGGCATGTATAATCTAACATAATGACCGTTGAAAGTGCCATGTAGCATATGTATCCCTACAATCCGACTAGCGTCTTGAGAAAGTAAGAAAACAAGGTATCAAGTTGGCACAAGATAGGATACATTAGTCAGAAAGCTAACTTCAGATTTGGATTGCATGAAAAACAATACTTTCAGATAAATTACTTATTTATGTAGCCATTACATGGAAAGGGAAAATGGTGTTTAATAATGCAATGAGATCAACATAGAAACATTTCAACGGAGAGAGCACAGGCACAGGTATGGATGGCCGGGAATGATGAAACATAGTATAAGGTTAAAGTTTAATAACCCTTTTGCTCTTTCCCCCTAAGTTATTTGCATGCATAATCAAGATTTTACTTTTCTATCCCCTTCTTGTTTAAAGGTCCAACTACAAGTCAAATTTCAGAGTACATCTTTACACCAAAGTTTCTGTTAAAAATTATTTACTCAAAATCCATCTCTTGTTTATGTTTCCAGTCATTAGCTTATACAAAGATTATGAAAGGGAATGAATAATCACATATTAAGCAATAAAATAGTTCTACATCTGGACAATACTTCTGCTAAAGAATTTAACAATTCAGAATGGTTTCTTGAAGCCTACACCTGCTAGAATGGTTGGCCGTTACGCCGAAATATCGACGTATCGGTTAGGCATTGGTCAGGTGCCGAACCGCGACCTTGACACGTGCAAAATTAGTAATTTTTGGTAAAATTTCGGCAACTCGACGTAATGTAGTGGTTTCGGACCAAATAAAAGAGAAATCACGGAATAAAGGGAAAAATGCCACACACACAAAAATAAAATAAAGGGAGACGACAAAAAAGAACGATCTTTTCTCTATAAATTATACATATGTAGTACTTAGTTAAGTATAACTTAAAATATGAACAAATATTGTAATTCATATATACTTAGTAAAGTTAAATCGTACTTAAAATGTACCTATGTAACACCTAGTTACGTATAACTTTAAAAAATATATACTTAACATATAGATAAGCAAAATTATACTTAATTTATTATTAAATTGTACCTATATAGTCTCTAGTTAAGTACAACTTGAAAAAAATTACACTTGAAGTGTACTTAGTTAAGTCAAATTGTACTTTTATGCAAAACATGTGTGCACAACCATTTGAGCTAAGACAATATCAATATCAACTTTATTCAAACATAAAATTGATTAAACATATCTGCGAGGCATTTGTTTTGTAACTTGGACAATGTTGTGTGCACTAGATAGTTTTTTTTCAACTTAATTGATTTATCTTGTTGTTTTTATTATTTAGAATTTTTCACAACTTTTTTACTTTTTTTGAAGCTACTAACTAGCTAACGGTGCATATCACCCAATACCAATATCGAAACCGAGTCAAAAAATGACATTCCAAAATATAGGCCGTTACCGCGACTTTGAACCATGCCTGCTAGCTACCCCTAGCAGGTGTCAGGACTTTTCAGATGTTAGTAACTAGTTATGAGAAGTTTCACACTTTGTTGGAGATAACACAAGATGTTAACAAGTGACTTTATCTTGATAAATTCGAAGGTATAGTTTCTTTTAACGGTACAAAACTCATCTTTTGTTGCTCCGCCAAAAACTCCCTTACCACTTCGGTCACATTCCCACAATAATCTATAATTATTTATAATAAGTCGAAAGGCGATTCCAATTTGAGTCGACTCTTAATTAATTAGGAATCAATTTTATTCGTACGAGTTATTTTACCGAGTTAACGATAAAAATAAACCAATTTATGTTTGGCCATAAGTTCAATAATAACAAATTAATTAAATCAAAGACTTTGATCCTTTAGCCTAGAAAACATACAAAAACTATTCTCCCAAAACTTTTTTCTCCCATAAAAACTCTTCTTTTCCCAATCCCCTTCATATATCCGATGTAATGCTTATATCTACATAATACATACGAATTGAGAGAGAAAACCCTACCCTCCAAACTCTTCAGCCAACGGTTAAACCATTCCAATGTGAAGTTTAAAGCCGGTTCAATTCATTTCGCAGATGGTTGAGGATCAACTGGCAGAAGTGGAGGAATCTATGGTAGACTTTTAGGAATCAACGGTATTATATTGGCGTCGAAGAAATTTGATAATGGTGATTTTTGGATTTGACATATCAAGGGGTTAGAAAAGCCAGCAAAAGAAGGTTCAGACTAAACAGGGGATTTGTTGAGAGACTTCTTGATGTTGCAGATGAACAGGGACGGGGTAGTAAAATTTTCTAAGGCTGAATTCGGTATATCTTCAAACCAACCCAACCTAAGCTGCCACCTCTATAATTAGTCTAGGTCCTATCCTGTAAGTTCATTTCCGCTAGGCCTAATTCTTTTAACCCATTGATTATTTTTTTTAAGTTGGATTGAGGAAAAAGTGAAGGGATTCACAAATTTGTATTTAACATTTAAGATATGTATATCATTTAACATTTGAACTCCAATAAAACAAATTAAAATTATTTGGGGGTCATGTACTACTTCATGAAAAAATATATAAAATTATAATTGTTTTATATTAATTGATAATTATTGACTTTATGAAACATGATGAATGGAGTTGATAGTTAAATTATATATTGAATTGTTGATAAATCACATATGCTTTTACTAACTATTTCGTAAACTTGTCTGTGCTTTGCACGGGTACCCTGCTTGTACTATGAGAAACCACATTGATAAATAGGTACTCTAAGCTTACACTTCAGACCAAGATTTGGAACCAAATTAAGAGAGGCACTCTAGACAAAACATTCCCCAACTTCTCCACATTTTTCCAACACTTATTCTTCAGTTTAATATTTCAGTTAAAAAGCTTTGCTAAATCCCTCTCTGCAAGGGCCAAGGAGGATCCTGATATTACAAATAGAACGAAATAACTCTTTTGGTTTCAAATCCATACTTCTATTTTCTTTTTACAATAACAAAAAAATGTTGGATACCCTCTCTATGAGGATCCTAATTTAACCAAGAGAACTAGAGATCAAGTTATGGTAATTTTGGCCCTCACAAAAACAAAATACAGATCATCCAATTGTTAGTGACAGTAGAGAAGAGGTAGGCAATTGGGCACTATGTTTATGCTATTGTTAAAGCCCTGTATTGTTACTTATCTACATACTACATTGCAGATATTCGAATTGCATATGCATTCATTCAGGCATTCTCAAGGTCTCAATCATTCATCATATCATAAGTTCTGAGGTTTTGACCTGGTATGCAAGTGGTGCATTTATTGGTAACCCTAAATCATTGTGTAAAGCACAAGTTGAGCTAGAATCTTAATCAATTGAGGTTAAAATACATTTACACTTCCCCACAACATTTTTGATATTAAATTCATTATCAACTATATATATAGATGGGGACCAATCCATAGTCAACGTTGCAAGGATAACATTATCTTTACACTAAAGTGTGGATTTCAAACTGACCAAAACGCCCTCTTTAGTAGTGCAGACTGTAAGTTTAAAAATATTATCATGATTTTAAAAGCAGTGGCATTTTTGTGATATTCCCGTCCGCAATTTAATTGTGTGGACGGTAAAGTGAGAGAGATTATCGTGCCAATGGTAATATTAAAAGTATTGGCTAAAAGTTTGATAACGTGTTTGATAATAAGGATTCCGCAAGAGTTCTGCACCAAATTATGAAGGGTTCACTTCATGTTTTCTACATTAGAAAGAGGAAACTTCATAAGCTAGGGAATGGAGGTTACAACTTACAACCGCCAATTTAAGTAATTAATAGAAGAAACAAATAGTTCACCATTGATCAAGCGTGAATCAACCAATTTATGTGTAAGATGTGTCATTGTCAGCCTGGAATCGTTGATGATTTGTCCTTTTATGATCTGCCCTTTTATTGTGGATACCTTGAATTAGTTCCCAAATTGACCATGGCAATTTGGACCCTCAGATCATGGAGCCTGATACTTCATTGGAGAAGACAGGAATTCAAGGTCTTACCACACGAGCTGATGGCGTGAAGTATTTTGCTTGTTTTCCAAACTGAGATTTGACCACTTGGTTAAGACTTATAACCACTACATAATTTGGTGCAGAACTCCTGCGGCAGAGATCTGGTATAGTGGACTTAACATCCGCACAATTAAAGTTCGAATGGGAATATTACAAAACGCCACTGCTTTTAATATTATAATAATATATTTAAACTTACAGTCTGCACTATTAAAGTACGGATCCTAGAGGGCATTTTGATCAGTTTTGAGTCCGCACTTTAGTAGTGCGGGCACCCCCAAACTAAAGTGCGGATGGATGATAATTTTCACCATTAGATTTGCGATTGGGGTCACGATATGTAGTAAGAATAATGTTATGTTGGATATGGATCAGTCTCATATATATATATATATATATTAACGCCAAAAAATGACGAATCAAACCAAGAAATAGTAAATCTCATATCATGAAACATAGATAAGACATTCTACAATAACATGAAAAATATATTAGTTTTTCATTAGCTACTGTCATCCTTTAACCTAGAGTAGTGCTTATTCCATAAGCTAAGCACTAAACTGTAAGAAGTGTTTATATACACACATTCACATACCAGATACTGTAAATAATCATTGGTGCCCTGATGTTATACTGAACGGGAGTAATAAACTTTTGAGGATATTCATGAATCTGTTGAGTGACTCCACTTAAAAATTTAAATTTTCAAGTTAGAAATTAATACTTTCTCCGTTTCAAAATATAAATCAATAATGAATAAATTTAACTTTATATAACACACTATTCATGTTGACACTAAATTGCAATATACACACAAATGTTTCAATTTTATAATGTTATAGTCAATGTTTCATTTTTATTTATTTTTTTGTAATATTGTCTCCTCACCAATTTTAGTCAAAATTAGTCAATCATGTAGCGTTTAAGGACCAGAATAGTTAGTTTGCTCTTTATAGTGTTGAACGCTTTACTTTTGTGTTTGAGGAATATATTTTAGTATACAAACAGACTATTTTGCCCGTTAAACATTGATGTGATGTGCATATGATTGACTTATTTTAACCAAAATTGATCGGATGGGACCGTTTTGCAAAAAATCAAAACATTGATATTGTAAAAATTAAAATATTAGCGTCTCTATTGCAATTCAGTGTCAACACGAGGGGTCAATTTTGCAATTTGACCATTGTGAAACTGTAAATTACCTAATAGTACTACTAATCAAAAGATTTATAGTGTTACGAAGTTAAATAAACAACATCAATTTTGAATATAAAAATATCTTAATTAACTTTGAAAAATCAAAGATTTGAACTTTTCGAACAGAGTGAGTAAGAATAATTAGAGCTTACTCTGTGACTTTGAGAAAGTTGAACTTTTATAATTTGGAAACATAACAACATTGAGGAAAGTAAAAGGAATTCATGTCCTAACCTATTAAGTAATTTTGCTCTAAGTAATCAAGAATTCAATTAATTTGTTTGCTATAGAGATCTAAGCCATCTAGATGTTGTTAAGCTTATCCATACATGGGATTGGTATAAATTATATAAGGGCCCCACTTATTACACATTTCCCTACAAAAGTTACCACTAATACTTATCTGCGTAACTGACAATTGAAAAGTTGACGTAATCATTCGCAATATATATCATTTTTCATATAGTTATTATTCATAACAAAAGGTGTCAAAAAGTTTCCTAAACTTCACTGATAAACAAAGAAACAATTATGAACAATTTACGACTCCAGTTGCTTCAACTTCTACCAGAAGCAACCAAACCACATTACTATGTAATTAATTAAAAAAAATTATAAACTGGAGCGTGCGGTAATAGATTTACACAGACTTTGAACTCCACTGATGAAACAGGAAGAAATTGTGGACACTGTGAACAAAGATTTGAAATTTGAAATTTGGCACTAAATCTAACACCGCACAGTTTTAATCGGAAAAACGTCAATAAACAATATTGAAATCTGAAAATAGCTGACCTTCTATTTAGACTCTCAGCTTCTTCATCGGTGATCTGACCACCGGACAAGACCTTGCTCATTCCATCCGACGGCTGAAAAACAATAAGCTCAATAACAACATACATATACGAAACCCTAGTAAGTCGCTGGAAAATGAAACGTCAGGCGTACATATCAATAGATAGAGACGGAAAATGAAGTACCTGATGAGAACGAGCGGCGGAGCGAGGTGCATTGCCGGACTGAGGGATCTCCGACCAGGTGAGGAGATCGGCGGTGGATGCGTGTGGATTCCGTACAGGTGTTGCTCGATCCATGGATTCTGATTTTTTTAGCTGCTTATATATAATACAAACAACAGCAATCAAATGAACTCCACTGAGATTCAGATAAGCATTTTTCTCTCTCTCTCTCTCCTCTTTCCCTCTTTCTAGTTTGTGAACTTTGGAATGTCTAGTTTTAATAAATAAAGTACCGGGAGAGAGAGAAAGAAAAATTATTCTCTTAATAAATTTCCATATTTTATCATGCTCGAGGGTTAGCTCCGTGTATAAGATTTAAGGACTTTGATAGCAGCTTAATAGTTTAATGAATTTGAATAGATAAAAAATTGGCCGAATCAGTTATTAAGAGTGTTTGTTTACGAGTTTGAAATTTGAATTGAACTGAATAATTTATTTTTATCTAAATAGCCATAACACACTTATAATATACATACTCTCTCTCTCAATATATATATATATATATATATATATAATTTAAAATAATATGAACAGATGATAATAATATTAAATTAAGTGAAAATAAGTGACTCGTTGAAATTAATATAATTTTATTATTATGTTGACATGTTTGTTTAACTCGTTACATTTCTTATTTTTTATAAAACTTGAGTTAAAATTGTTTGAATTATTCAATATTTTGTTTGATAATTTATTTGAATTATTTATTTTTATTTATTATACAATGAATATTGTATTTAATTTTTTTAAATACGTCAAGACAAAATTATATACTTATTCAGCATAGTTTAGAGGGATAAAATAGTAAAAGATAGATATTCAGCTGTTTCAGACGTATCAATTATCAAACAACTTTTTTCATTCAGATTCAGATTCATTCAGTTTTTATCAAACAACCCTTTAGTATTTGATTGCATCTTAATGCATCTTACCAGTTCATTTCTTAATGCCTTTTAAGAGTCCACATATTTGTAATAAGAGGTCTTCTGAATAGTTAATATATAAATATGAGTCTAAATTATTCAGAAGACCTCTTAATACAAAAATATAGATTGTTAAAATACATTAAGAGAAAAATTCTTAAAATACATTAAGATGCAATCAAACACTATTAAATGAATCAATCTTTGGATTTGGTTCATAGAAACAAGCTAATCTATCTCTTTGTAAATTATTTTATTTTTAAAAAAAATATTTTTAACAAATGAAACTCATTGTGCCAGATAGGGGTGTATGACACACAAAACACATTCATATGTCTGACACTCTGAACTTTAGGTTGGTCTTAGGCTTTAGTGGACTCCATACAATTTCAGCCCAATTTTAGGTTGAGCCCATACTATTAGCTGGAGACTCAAAGCTAATCAGAGTACAAGAAGTACAGACCCAATAACTTTAAATTCTGTGTCAATTGGGTTAAGATGGGCCACAACATTGTGTTGGACATCCTAGGCCAGCTAATCTATCTATTAGTTATATTATTCATCATAAATAATACTCAACCCGTTCATAAAAAGAGTTTTATTTAAATTTTATTCTAATTAATTTTTAAAATTCTAAATTTTGTATAATAAATGCTATTTTAATTTTTGAAATAAAAGTTTTGTACTTATCAAATGTTTTGAAATAGTTTACAACATTAACTATTGTATTATTCTCAATTTTAAATTTTAAAAACATAGATTTTAGAATTTCACAAATTGAATAGAAAAATAAATAAATAAACGAAACTCTTATCTTCTCGTGAAATGGAAAGAAAACAATCAATCAAATATGAAATTTTAGCTTTCACATAAAAAAAAACTACAAAAAACAGCTCAAATAAGCTTTCCATCAGTTCCATACTACAAGTGTCATTTTAACTTATAAAAAATAACTTAAAATAATTTAAGATTCAAAATTGGGTATTTTATTTAATATTAGTTAATTATAACTATTGTAAGTTATCTGAAAAAATAATACTTTATAAGATTTGTTATTTTCGAAATCGTAAGAATAACATCAATTTTTAATATATAAATATCTCGAATTGAGTTTAAAATGTTAAAATTACTCTTATATGACGGAATTTAGGGAGTATGATTTTGAATAAATTTGAAGAAGTGGTACAAAATTCATTATATAATGGACTTAAGGTTTATTCGTTTAGTTTTGCAAATGAAGTGCGTTGACAAGGAAAATAAAAAGACAAATGGAAAAGAATTTAGGATTGCCAATGATGAGTAGAAATAAATAGTTCTAAAATCTAATCAAATAATTACATTAAAAAAAGAATGGATCGAGCTCCCGTTTTCTTTCTGGGAAAGCCTACTAACTATAATTTTGAGACCCAACAAGGCCCTTTTTGTTTGGACCGAGCTAGATTGTGGCCCTTCAGATTCCCGGCCCTTTCTTTAGAAGGAGTCCAAAGCAGCAGCCAGTGCAAACATTTCATAATCCGCACAACTTTTACACCCACGTTCCACACATCCACATTCACCCCCCTCCCTCAATTTACGTATACTTTTCCTCTGTTTGGGTAGCTCTAGTTCCATCGCCGGAAATCCAACCTTCATCGCTATTTCCACCGCCGGCGGCTGCTTAACGTGTTCTTGCACACATTTACCACCTTTTGATTTCATCACAACCCATCTCTCAACTTTCATGGTTGATGATTCGAAAACGCTTTTCCAAGGAATCTCGGCCCGTCCCAAGAGCTGCGACTTTTTTCCGATTCTCCCAAACACCGGCACTATGTTTCTCCATCGGAGCTCGAAGACAACTGTTCCTTGCATGAGCATGCTGATGGATTGCTTGGTTCCGAAGCAATCTAAAGAGAAGGATTGGTTCCAAACCAAATTAGATTCTGATGATATTTCCTTGCTCTCTAGTCGAATTCTTTTGTTTTTTCCGGCAGAGATATAACATCTAACAAACAAGCAGCCCATGCATTTGGACTCAATAATGTTTTTAGCTCTTATAACTCTCAATTCACACCTAAGGGAGGAAGGATCAGCAGCTGGAAAAGAATCCATGGCCGGAGATTAATTATATATATATATATATATATATAGAGAGAGAGAGAGAGAGAGAGTTAAAATTTGATGAAGAAAATGGACGAAGTGTGTGCTATATATATAGTGGTTGCTTTTATGTTTTATAAAGATTTTGGTTTGTATTATAATATATGCTTTAATTTATATATGTGGGTGAAATGAAGCGCATGATTTTATGAGAGGGAGGGATTGTGGTCAATTAAAACAACTAGCTAGCCACTAGCTAGTGTGTGTATATATATATATCCTTGAAATTATTGTGTTTAATTTAAATAAGGCTTATAGATTCTCAATAGGTCAAGTCGATCTCTACACAATCGGCCTTGTGAGTGGGGGTTAAGGGCGGATCTTCGATTTGTACTTATATACACTAAAAGGAACAACTCAAAATTAGTGAGCCTAATCACAGTTGCATAGCATAGTGGCAATTAATTAATTAGCTTAATAACAAAATGTGCACACTATTTTATACTTCAAAACACACTTGACCCTAACTAACTAAAATCAAGATTCATACTTATCAAGAAAAAAAATTGACCTTTAAACTAGGAAGGTTAGCATAAAATTGGATGCTTAAGAGATGACGAAGATTATATAATAATACTCATGAGTACGTCCTATCCAAAATTAGAGATTTTTTTAATAAAAAATAATAATTTTAAATGAAAATTATATTTTTTAAATATATTCTTAATATTCGTAAACATATATATTCCTATCGATGTTGAAATATATGTATAGTGATGTAGTTTCGTAGTATTTAAGTACTCCTTCCGTCCCAAAATAACTGCTCAGTTTTAATTTTTTTTAGTTAAATTGACTATTTTTAAAATTAATAATTAAGCATGTGCAAATATATTTTTAACATTATAAAAATTGGTATTAGTAGTAAATTGTATATACTTTTTTTTGTTATAACCTCTGCACCTATATTATGGCAAAAATGGTACAAAAAATAGTTTTAAAAAATAGTCAATTTGATTTTAAAAAGTCAAAACTAAGCAGTTATTTTGGGACGGAGGAAGTAATTTAGAGTATATAGTCAAACAATAAATACATTTAAAAATAAAACGTGTCTCTAATTTTGAAAGATAGATCGAACTTTATTTGCTATTAAATTTTGATTTTCTAAAAACTAAGATTTCAATGTGAGCGTTAGATAAAGTTTTCTCAATTAATAAATTTTTTTCATTTTTACAAATTTCAATTAATTTTAGCATACAAAACTATTTAAATTAGAATTATATATGGCCAAGCAAGTGTATCCAGTAGAAATATTAATATTTTTAAAACTTCATTAAAAAAATAAAGCTCTCACTTCTGGAAACAATTAAAAACCATAATATATAGAACAATGTATCCCCTCTTGCTGGTGGAGGAAAAAAAATCATTTTAATGACAATAGTACTTCACAGTAAAGGTAAGCAGGAATATTGTTTAGTGGATCCAAGTATCTTGATTTTCAGCAGTCCTATACTCCTATTTGGAGGCAAGTATATTGATTGCCAGATCTATATATAATTTTTAATTTTTTAGCAGTGGGAGCCGGCTATAGTGGATTACAGTGCTAAAGAAAGATTAGTCCCTTAATCACTAATTAACTCATTTTCCTAATTCTCAACGAGCATAGCTGACAACTCTAAAGTAAAATTTGTTAATAAAGATGAAGAACCAGAGTTGTAAACCAGAAAATTAATATGTTATTATTGTATCATGTCCTTAAGACAATTATACCTTCCTTATGATGCTTAGAGTTAGCGACACTTGTCTCACATGATACAATGACAACGTGTGTCATAGCAGCACTACAAATAACACGCACATTAACGAACAAAAGAAATACGTTTTACGAATGACTTAATAAATGAAGACTCGAATGACTTGAGAATACATTTGAAAATACCAGTTTCTATAGTTTTTTTTTGTGCATTTATGGTCAAGAATTAAAGAAGATGATGTTACTTTTTCTTTTCTTTTTTACTTTTAAAAGTATTAGCTGCTCTTATCTTCAGATTAAAATGTTGTTATATTCATTGGGGGTTTAAACCAAGATATATTACACTAATTCTATATATATGAGCACATGAAGTTATATATATAACTATAATCGTGTGGGATATATTCTAGAGAAGATTGTGTTCAATTTAAAATTACCCCTTGAGAATCTTGAAAGGCTAAATCTTTAAAACGACCATTGTAATCCTAAGTCTGTTACAAAGATAAATTTTTTGACAAAAATAAAGCAGCACTTTTTTTAGTAGAGTAGCATATTATGCCCACGTTGCTTTATGTTCTATTAGAATCCGCTTCTTCAGCGAACTGAAAGAAGCGGACTAAGAGCGAACCGGCTATAGCGACGATTTTTTCCGTCGTTATAACATAAAAAATCGATTTTTTATGCTATAGCGATGGAAAAAACCGTCGCTATAGTCGGTTCGCTCCCTTCGGTTCGCTTCTGAAAGATTCTATATATATATATATATATATATATATATATATAATATGTTTTATGTGGGTGAAATGAATCACGTGAGATTATGTATGATTGTGGTCAATTAAAAACGATTAGCCACTAGGTAGCTAGTAGATTCTTCAAGTTATTGTGTTCAATTTAAATATACAATCCTTATTGATTCTCAATAGGCAAGTCTCTACACATCGATCCCTTGTAGTGGGGGATAAGGATCTTAGATTTTAACTATATAATATAATTAAGGAACTAATCAAAAGTTAGCCAAATCAAGTTGCATATGTAGTGGCAATATTTAGCTTGGCCACAAATGCACATATATATTCTTTATACTTCAAAAGGCAATTGACCCTAATCAAAATCACATTCATATATACTTATCCAGAAAATTAATATTTTGAAATGATTCCACAAAAAATAAAACTCCACGTAAAAAAATATTACATCTGTTCTAAATTATAAGATCATTGTTAATTTAAAAAATTATAAAATAATACCTCTCATAATAAATAGTATTTTTTAGATAATTTACAATATTTATTATTAAAATTATTTTAAAAAATTAATAATTAATGAGAATGAAAAAAATATAATAGAACAATTGAGTAAGTCGTACATTTGGACCATATTTAATTAGTGTAATATTCATTGTTTTAGTGTGAGTCAAGTATATTGCAATATCTTCAGTAGTAGCCCTATTTGGAGTCAAGTATATTTGATTGTCATGTTTATTAATTATTTCATTAATTAGTGGGGGAGAATATATATAATACTATTAGAGGGATTACAACGCTAAAGTAAGATTAGTACTTAATTAATCACTTATCATTAATTTCTTACTCATTATCCTTGTCAAAGAGCATATAGCAGCTGTGAAGTTTGAATACGGCTATGTCTTTTCTACAACCTGTGACGCCCCCAAATTCCAGGACCGTCACTTGGTCTCTTCGAATTCGGTTCATCACGTGCTCATGGTAATACATCACAATAATAATAATTAAATATCATACGATCACAGCGGAAAATCTATTCTAGAATAATTTACAATGATTTATTATAATTATTCCCCCAAGTCTCGCAACCTACAGTACTTAATAGATTACATAATAATATCAGTTAACGACTTATTACATAATCTAACTTAAGCTTAAACATAATCAAATCCAGTCTTACTACATCATCTTCATACAATATTAATATATTTAAAACATAACAGACATAAGCTAGTTGGTAGCTTTGCCCTTGCCCTTATCAACGCCCGAAGGTTCACCATGCTCTGCCTTAACTGAAATGTTTTAGGGAAAGCAAGAATGAGCACAAATTGCCCAGCAAGTAATATACAATAAGGGTGAGTAATAAGATTCTCAATTCTCGAAAAGGTATAACAAGATTTGATAGTTCAAGAATAACAAGAATATCAACAGTTCTCAATATCAGTCGCTAAGGACAGGATAGTATCAATATGATTCAATAATAAGTCAATTCAAGATTTCAAATAATTGAATACTGAGTAGTCACTACGGACTATGAACTTCTACTAGAATTGACAGTAATAAACTGAAAATCCAACAAAAACAGGTACAACAGGTGATCAGCCTAAAGTACCCTTGTTATGCATAACAATCAACCATACTCAAGTGTGCACGTCGGTTCTCCGACAATTATATATTTCCTTCAAAGAAGGTTGTTCTTCTCAGTCAAATATAAGATCCCGCACCTATCAATTAGTTTGGGTTGTTTTTCAATAACATAAGTCCAGCCGAATCAAATGGCATAGACACTTTCACAATATTCAAGAACAATACTAAGTTCAACATGAATAATAGCTTTAATGAAATAAGAGTTCAAGTATGCTAATTCGATTCAACCGATTAAATAGGAAACTAGTTCGCAATACACAAGATAGGATACTTGCATAGTAAAAGAGTATAAGTTAGGAAACTTTCACAATCATAGATTTCCTTGCATAAGGTAAATGCGTCGGTTAGGATACTTGCACTTTAAAAGAGTGTAAGTAAGAGAACTTGCCTTTAGCGTAGTTTATCCACGAAAAGCAATCAACACTTTCAAATTCCTATCGTAATACAGTTACGTATATATATGATATTCATTAGTCATATAATTTAACTTCACATTTTCTCTTTGAATATACGATCAACACATAAGCTAAGTCTTACCTAGCTACACAGTTATATAGAATATAATTTCTATCCTTAACGTTCCTTCTTTAGAGTTTAAACGCATTCTCATATTATATAAGATCTCAACAATTAGCAAACATGCTTGCATATTATTAATATCACATAAGACCACAATCAATACTAAATATATTTCATTTTAGCAAGTTACGGCATCTCCTTAAGTTAACCGTCAAAATCGGGTTCAAGTAACATCATATAATATCGCGTAGCATGTATTCATATTTAAAGGATACTTTCATGCTTGTATAACTTTTCAAATCCAATCGTACATGGTATAGGTTCTTAAGTTAATACTTAAAGCCATTCAAGGACACGAACTCATATGGTCTAACATGATTGCTTTTAAACACATAAGATATTCATATAACTTGTATTAGTCATGCTCATGAGTACTCGTATTGCATATATGTAGCTAGCATTGTTATTATCTTGAAAACATGCTTTGTTCATGCTAAACTTTAATCACGGCAACTAATCATGGTATATATACATGCATGACACATGAATGAGTCTAAGAGTACTATCACATGTGTCCATAAATGTCAAATTCTAATTCTCGTCATAACATACCAACGTTCACGTTCAAAGCTTATACTTTGTTAGTATAGTTCATTAATATGGTCTATCATGTTCATGCTTCCTTATGAAACCTACATATGTAAGTTAACATGCTTTTCATGTATTTCAAGGCCCTATAAACATGCTCGAAAAGTCAGAATGTATACATGCTTCATATATGTTAACGTCGTTTATGAAACTTTAAATTCGTTTCCAAACTATGTGTCGTTTGGTTAACCATGCATGCTAATATACTAAAACATGCTTACATTGCCTCATTAGGTTTATATATATGTATTAATCATGCTCCCATGCTTGTTTAAACAAAAATCAAACAATTCGTACATAACAGTTTTGCTGCAGAATGCAGAAAACTGAACACAGAGGCTGGCGCTGCGGCGCGACAATACTGGCGCTGCGGCGCGAGTGGCGCTGCGGTGCGGGCTGCGGCGCGTGTGGCGCTGCGGCGCGGGCTGCGGCGCTGCGGCGTCGAGGCAGTTTTCTGGTTCAGACTGCAGCGAAAACCGACCCAAAACCTCCCATTTCATCGATTTACCCAGATATTATCCTTGTTTAACTTACTAACACATACATATATACTTATATAACAGTCAATAGCAATTATCAATTCCTAATTTCATGAACTCTAACTAATTTACGAATTTCATGTATTTACAGAAATTGAAGAGGAACAATGGAAATGAAAGACTATTCAGTGGTTCCATTATGTGTGTATGTTCATATAACAACAATATAAGGTTTCTACAAACCAATCATGAACCAATTTGGCATAATCAAGAATTTCAACAAAACTCAGAAAACAACAATGGAGTTCTTTTGACAGAAAAATGAAAATGAAGACACGAAGAGGATTTATACCTCTGTTATGGAGTAAGCTTGCTGATGCTACTATAAAAATTCCTTCTGAACTAAATAGACAATCACAGTATACTCTCTTCTCTTAGAAATATTTCAGCAATGAAATGAAGGTGCAGGGAGTTCTTTATATAGAAGAATGAATACACAGTCCAAGTTTCTAACTCCCAAATCAAACTAACGGATTGTCAAATTGCATGAAGGTTATAGAATAGTAGGTATTTAGTTGTTAGAATCCATCATTAACACCACTCCCTTGCTCATCATTGCTACAAGACTATGGAAATTTACTGAGTTTAAGGAGAAGCAATAGGCTTAGGCCATAATGGCTGTGCACGTGAATGAGGGAAAAGAGAGTGACTATTATATTGGGACAAGCCAAGCAAATCTCAACATTCTCACAAATGGACAATATGCTACACTTATGTTATATATTATATGTACTCTTAGGTTATAATTACAATGTTCTCCCCATAATGTAATAAATGCAATTTGAATACATATAATCTATGTACATTTTATCTTACCGATATAATACAATCGGATACTACCACATTACATTATATCATATATTATTAAATTGTATTACTCAACAATTATTTATAATAGATCCATGATACATTATTTTAATGTATATCCACACATCATTTGTCACCTACACATATCATAACATATAGTTACTATACATTTAATTCGCATGCTTGTACATATAATTTCTCATCTTATAAATTGAATATTAATTAATAATATACACATATCCTACATCAATCAATATAATTGTTAACCTCCATAACAATTTAATTAACCTTTATATGATTAACTATCACTTTGATATAAATCTTATTATATTTATAAACACGTTGCTCATTATTATTATGTTCCTTGCAATAATAATAATCACATATTATTAATCAATCCTCATTAGTATTTTATAACAGTTAATTAATATTCTTCGATTAACAATTAATATAGATTAATTGTTTGCTTAAATTAATATAATCATTCTTATATTACGTCACTGTGCCACACAAGGCAATCAACGAGTTTATCACAAACTCCACCAATTTTTCAATTATTATAATTATTCAATTATATATAATTGAATTAATTCATCTCATAACACAAAATCATTTATATTCAAATAAATTCTCATTTCCATTAATATATTTATTTAATAATATATGGAAATTCTCGGGTATTACAACAACTCTAAAGAGTTCCACTCCACGAAAATTGTTTCTTTTGGAAAATTATTAAGACATTTTGTTTTCTCTACCCTTAAAAAATATATAATTACTTGTTAATTAGTTTAGTGTTGATGACAAAATAATGAAACTATGACGATAAACTTCAAGACTTTATGTCATTAATTTTATATTATTATTAATATAAAAAATTCTTTTTGTGAGCAAATTTTATTTTTTTATTATTGTTATTTTTTATTTTACTTGACAATATAGACTCTTTTTGTTAACTATAGAGGGAGTATTATTTTATTATTCAATCGTTTCTCTCATTGAAATTATTTAGGGAGGTTTAAGCTGCTAGGGCTATACTAGTTCCAAATTACCTATTCTTTTTGCTTTTTGTTTGCACTAATAATGGCAGCAATTAACTAAAAATTTATCATCTCCTTACTAATAGGATCAGTGTTACTTAGTTTTCCATATTATCTTTACATTAAATACTATTCTCTCCGTCCCGGTATAAAAAGTTCTTATTGTTATTTTAAGTAGTCTTAAGTTAAATGTCTGTTTATCTTATATAATCTATTTTTTTGCAATAATTTGCCTTATAATACCCTTAATATTAATTGTCATATTTCTATTCTCTATGCATATTTATGCATGGATCATCACTAGTAATGTGTAAAAAACTATGCAATTAAATGAGAATTTAAAAATAAATAATTTTGTTATTTTATTCTTTTTCTTAATATGTGCAAACCAAGACTTTTATTCAGGGATGGACAGAGTACTTTATTTGTCATTCATCTTTTCCAATAAATTTTAGAAGGATAATATATATTGAGATTGTATACAATATATTTTGATTTTGATGAATCAGACAAAACATTTATTATATTTTTTAATTTTTGTGTTTTCTCCTTAAAACGTCAAATAAAAAATAATGGATGGAGTATGATTTTTACATACAAAAACATTTTCTTTTTACGAAGTCGAGTGTTTTTTTTTCTCATCTCATGTGTTGACATATATAGGATGTGAAAGAAAATTTGTACTTGTAATATTTGAGGGAGTATTGGTGCACTAATTTCATTTAGAATATTAATTAAAGCTAGCTTTAATTCTCATATATATTCATATATACTAATCAAATCAAAGGTAAGAATTACACAAGATCAATATATCTATCAAGTAAACTGGTTCACTATACAAACATCAAGATCAAAATTCCCTGTCATATACTCTTGAAACTAGCTTGTTTCCCACTTTCCAGTACATGTAGTGATGGTAGTTTAATTTGTATCTTCATTTATACATATTAATAAATGAGTAATGCTAGAGACACAGTTATTTTACAACTATTTTATAATTTGCTGATGTGACATACTCCACCTCAGCATATCGATGAACAAAATATTGTTTCAATGTAGTCTTCGACCCCACATAAAAGTTGAGGTGCAGTATGCCACATCAACAAATTGTAAAATAGTTGTAGAATAAGTTGTGTCTATAGTATTATTCTTAAAAATTTTGTGCTCTCATTTAAAGCCAAAAAAAAAGAAGAAAAAAAGTGGCAAATGTTTATACTTCATACTACCAGGAAAAAGTACCTATCTAACTAAGTGAGTGATTTGCCACTATTTTTTCTAAAAAGCCTCAAAAGCAGCAGCTCCAAGAGCAAAAAGTTCATAATCTAAACAAGTAGTAGAATTAGAAGCACAGTCCGTGCACTCACATTCCGCATCCCACTTCCTCCTTCTCCTTGCCGTCTGATCCGCCGCCATTGCCAGAACTTGAACCCTCATCTGTATTTCCACTGCCGGCGGCTTAACATCTTCATCATTCACACGTGAACGACAATATTTACTCTTAGGCTTGCCGTATCATCACAGCCCACTTGAAAATTTCCATGTTTGGTGATTCCAAGACACTTTTCCACGGAATTTCAGCTCTTCCAAGAAGCTCGGAGCCGCCTATTTTCCCAAACAATGGAAGTGATGAGTCGTTTCTTGACCGGAGTTCGAAAACAACGGTTCCAATATGCATGAGCATGGCCATGGATTGTTGATCAGTGGCAAGGCAATCCAGGGAGAAGGATCTGTTCCAAAGCAAGTCGGATTTTGGGGAGATCTCTTGGGTGTCGAGTCGAATTTTGTTGGTTGTTGTTCCTGTAGAGAGATAGCATCTGACAAACAATTGTCTAGTGGATTTGATGGGTTCGATGTTTTTGGCTCTTATGATTCTCAAATCACAGGTGAAGGAGGATTGGTTTTGAAAAGAATCCATGGAGAATATATTAAAGAGAGATGTGTGGTATATAGTTTTTGGATGAAATGAAAGAAAGGTATGGGCTAGTTTGCTGTATATATAGTTCCATTATGCATGTATTTATTTATATATATGGACAAGGAATTGAATTACTATAAAGAAGGTGGTGCTACTTTTTTATTTTATTGTGAAGCTCCTAGCTAGCTCTCTTATCTTGAAATTAATTAAAAATATTTTAGTCATAGCCAATGCACATGGCATTGGGGTTAAACTATACATACATATATATATATATATATATATATATATATATATATATATTACACTAGCTAAGCTAGCTAGTTCTGTATGGCCGTGGCAGTTAATGTAAATGGCATGAGATCCTAATTGTGAAGATTGTGTTCAATTTTAAAAAGACCCCTTGAGATTCTCGAAAGGCTAAATCTCTAAAACGACTACTGCAATCTTATCTCTCTCTCTCTCTGTCGGCCGTCCAAAAATATAAATAAATAACTAAATAAAGCAGCACTTCACAATATATTATAAAGGCTATATATATATATATATATATATCTACATGTATCTGTATGATCCTATTATCAGGGGCATTTGGAATGAACTCAACAAGAAAAAACAAAACGATAATCAGTTTGAAATTATTATTGCTTCAAAAGGTGTTAATGTGTATAGAATATATATATAAGTTTTGTACTTCAAAAGAGAATATAATGGACTGCTCAAATTGAAGATTGATCCTGAGGAGATCGATGCTAAAGGTAAAAGGTTATAAAAAAAAAAATCACTTGCAAAGAGTAATATATTAAGAGCATATTTATTTTATGTTAAGCTATAAATTTAATACTACGTACGTACTTGTTGAATTAATTAGTAATGATATATAGCATGATAATATCAATAAAAAGAATATTACTACTCTTTCATTCTAGGGATTTCTTTCTTTTTGCAAAATGATCTCTAGCTTTTAATGAAAAGGAGGTAGGGAGTATAATATAAGAGCTGAGAATCTAATTTGATTTTGGGAAAGAGATCGAGAATCAAACTTTTGGAGTAAATATAAAAATAAGAGTACGTACAATTCTTTTTTTAGTACATCAGGTCAGGTTACCAAACAAGAGCCAACCGTGACGAAGCAACTCAACTAAACCAAAATTACATAAACCCTAAAAACATTTCAGCGTTTAACTGACAACACTTTTATTTTTTAGTAGGACCCCAAAAATATTTATTAAAAAAATATTAAAATTTTGAATTTTTTTTTTATCTCAAATGATATATCATTATTACCTACCCATCATATAGATTCAAATAATGGCACAAATCCTTGTACAACATTCCCAATATCTTACCTACCACCACAGATCCACACGACTGGACTTGCAGGGATTTACTACTATCTTCACATCCATTGCTCTCGTTTATAAAGCGGAGCCTGAAATCTACTCTCTCATTTAGTACTCTTTATAAGATCGTTTATTAATAGTCATAATCCATTCAATCCAAGATTAGATTAGAGATACAATTGAACTTTTGAGATCAAATAACGGCATATTAAATTTTAAATTGATGTTAATTTATTTAATTTTAGTTGATATAATTATTATAATTGTATAATATATAAAAAAACGATTAGTCATAAAATTTATTTCATACTAAATTTTTATCAGTCATACTAATTTTGAAGTTTAATATGACGTCGTTTGATTTCAAAAATCAAATTGTACCTCTAATTTTGAAATAGATGCTTTACATGTTTATAGTTAATTTTAGAAATCTAAAAATATTTGATGATTACTTTTTAAAACTGTTTACAATAACATTTCATAAAAAAGATGGTAAACACAAACTTAGTAATAATTGTATACTTTTTCTCAGTTTCTTTCAAGAGCCAAATTATGAAATCTTCAAATTTAAAATAAATTTTGATCACGCAACTTGGATTGGAGGGGGGGGGGGGGGGGGGAATGTGTTATAAAATGCAGAAAATCTCTCACTCATATATACGCAGGCAGGCAACGGGGAGTTGGGAGTAAATTCTGAGCACCTCTCTTTCAATAAGACATTCCATAATATAACGCCGCCCCCAAAACTTTCTAGTAGGGGCGAAATCAAATTGACAGGCATCTGCTTCCTTACAACAAAATACCAGACAACAAATAAATAATACCCCCCTATACATAATTTTCTATATTACACTAAATAATGAGATATTTGTATAACCCTTTTTCTTATTTTCTCCTCCAAATTTATAACCACGAATTCGCTTTCCGTTTGTCCATGAATCATTCAATCCAGATGCCCAACTAGTAGTGTTATGGGGGTGGCTGGCTAGTTGAAACTGGCTTGCACCCACACCATATGCAGAAAATGAAGAGGCCGTGTATAATTCCATTAATTAATTAACCAAAGAGCAGCAGCTGAAGGCATCGTTACTTCTAACTCATTGCTTGATTGAACGAAGCTCCCACTTACCCTCACCATCAATTAACCGTAATTCCGTGGAATGGAATGGTATCAATGCAGGGCGCTGAGATAATTATACATGCAAAATCACACAAAGTCAAATATTCGCCATATGAAATGGTCGAATAGTAAATGTAAGTCCATATATATATATATATATATATGAGGGGGCAAAACCCATCCCCAACTTATATTTTCTGATGATGATTTACCACCTATTAGTACATTGTAGGCAATTCCAAAAGGCCCTTAATAAATTATAGGAAAATGATATACATGTCGACAAATATTTGACGAGATTGGATTGCGACCAACGTGGAATTGTACGCGATAAGATATAATAAATTAAAGTGGAACCCTTCTTAATTCTTACATATCCCATTATGCATCTAACGTCGCAATCATAATTCGGCTGAAAAGTTTCGCAAAGTTTTCAGCAATGTATTACTCTTAATAGTTTGCAAGCAGTTTTATATGATGAGGTGAATCTCATACACACTCAATCACATTATGCCATTCCAAATAGTCTTCGGAATTACAGTTTTGCTATATATTGCGAAAGATTTCAGCTGAATTACGATTGCGACGTATATCAATACATGAGATATGATTATAAAATTGGCTCACTGAATCAAAATACATCGTAAAAGTATTACAATTAGATTTATCCACGTAACTCGCAATATAAAAGTCGACATATAAAGTCGCAAAATATGTATCATTTTCCTTGGAATTATACTATGATCTGTCCTGGTAGGAGGGTAATAGCAAACCAATAACTCTAATCCTCATTGGCCTAAAACAGAGTATGCTACATAAATCTCTTCTTCATAGCAGTACTAATTACCTGGGAGGAGGTGACAACTGTGATGCCCATATTCGTTGCAAGCCTATAAAGGTGTTCTTCAACATCAACACTTGTAGCACTGTAATTGAGGTGGGACAAGGGGAAAAAAAGGGATATCATATCAAGGGATTAATTATGATAAGTTTTCCTTTGTAGAAATAAATACTGTTGTTGCTTACTTGGTGCACTCATCAAGGATGCCAAATTGAGGCTTGTGAAAGAATAAGCGAGCCTTGCAAAAAATATAAAATACCATGACATAAGTTCAGAATTACATTATATATCTCTAAGTACACTTGACCTCACGAATACCATGACATACAGTTCAGCATTTGATCTCATATACTTATAATTATATTCAAACCTTAAATTAAGCTCACCATGCCTAGTCTCTGCTGTTCACCAAGAGAGAGGATGTCTTCCCAGTTCTGACTAGCATCCCAACAACCTTCTCTTTCCAAAAGATAGAGTAACTTAACTTTCTCTAGAATAGTTTTCAGGTGCGCATCCAAATTGTTTGTAGCATCTATATACGTTTGACCTGAAATTAGCTAGATTACATTATTCAAGGAACAAGATAGAAGTATGAAATGGAACAGTTTTTTTTAATTCCAGAATATTAACAAACTAGAAGGTGCACACAACTGCTTATTTAAGAGGACAAAATGGGTAAGAACCTGAACTCGGTGTTCTTAAAATCGTTAGGTGAACCTTGGCGGCAGAGTGGGCACCTAGTGCCTAGGCGTTTTTTTAGGCGGTCTTATTTATGTATTTTTTTATTGTACATACTTGTCATACTATACAAAACATATATTAGATGTAAACTTTTTAAATTTTCCACCAAACATTATAAAAAAACAATCTTTCATGATTTAACAAATTCATCTCAAGTATTGTAGAGCTTCAAAATAGAACTGATTCTGTCTAGACGAGGGCCTAGGCGCCTTGGCAAATCGAGACGGTAGAGGATCGTCTAGCGCCTAGGCTGGGATTTTTAGAACGTTGTCTGAACTCATGTCTTAAGCCAGAGTACAAATCAACAAAAAACGTGCATATAAAAAAATATGCCTAACAAAACTGCTATCATTTCTCAAGACACTACTGTGAATGTTTATATTAACTGGTTATATTTTATTTACAATTTATGATAGAATTGAAGCTGTCCATTCATGGGGTTGTAATTTTGAATAATACTCCATACATAATAAGAAACTCCACAACCCCACCCCAACCCCCCCCCCCCCCAAAAAAAAAAAAAATAAATAAATATATATATATATATATATATATATATATAGAGTTCGGATCAGGTCCGGACTCCCGGACCTTCTTAAAATGCGGACTTTTTTTTTAGTTTTTTTTTAAATAACTAATAAAAAATGTATAATATTTTATGGAACTGAAAATTTTTCATAATACAGTGTTTTGGGTCCGGACTTGATCCGTTTTGTATATATATATATACATATATATAAACCACACAGCCACGTATCACCTTCTCTCTCTATAACTTTACTAAATTACCGAAGTTAGACCAGCTATACAAGGCTTCTCTCCTTCCACATCCATTTCAACAATCTGTCTCACTACCTCAAGCCTCCACGAACTGACTTTACGCCAAATTTAGAAGGCTTCCTCTCATAGTACACCACAACCCAGTACCTGCAAATTGAGAAGGCTTCCTCTCATGGTGCACCACAACCCACTAACTGCCTACTGTTGACATTGTAAACCAGCGCAAACTCATATCTCACTGAACCCAACTACATTCAACCCAGTCAAGCTTCCTGCCTATTATCACCTTAAAGCCTTTGTCTCTCACAGAGGTAAAGGCTAGTGGTTACACTATCAGGCACAAATTCAACATCTAAACCGATAAATAAATCCGGTCCTTAGGTAAATCTAGCTGAAATCCAACTGCAGTTTTGTAATGTGATTAAAATCATTTCTAGGTGGGCTAGCAACCAAAATAGTCTCCACTCATTACTCATTAGCCTTTGATGAATCATCATGAATACGTGCTGGTCAACGAGATCAGTGAATGAAGTATTAGTAATGAATTTCATCAACCTAATCCAGTGATAAAAACTTAATTTGAAATTGAAAACAGAAGCTACGACTGTCAGACGTGTAAGGATGAAAATGAAATGGATTAATAGCTGAAAATATAGCAAGAAAAAACTTTAAAAGATGTATCAATTTTACCTTTTTCATGCAAATTTAATACCCTTTTCTCGGCTTCCTCATGGGAGAGAGGATATATGATTTGATCTCTCAATGTTCCTAAGCACGTATATGGTCTCTGAGGAACAAAAAATACACCACAGCCAGATCCAGCCTCTTCATTAGTAACGTGGTGTGGTTTAACAAGTCTTCCGCTGACTACGGGCCAAAGACCTCGAAGGGCTCTGAAGACGGAACTTTTTCCACTCCCATTTGGACCTTCAAAATTGAAAACTCATCAGATGTAAATGTAATTGGCCAATTTGACAAGATGGTGAACAGAGGAATATGGTTCACTAACCTGTAACAAGGAGACTTTTGCTCGGTGCTATGTCACATGTCAACTGCCTAGCTAACATTTTCTGAGCTGGTGTGATGATATCCACCTTGGAGAATGATATGATATCATCAGAGTGCAATTCTTTCCCATTGGATGGTGATGTAGAACCAGGAACAATATCTTCTGTATGAGAATCAACTTCATCAGCATGAGGGCATAATGTCCAAAGTACTTTATTAAAATAAAAAGGAGACAGGAAGAAAATCCAAAATATGTATCAATACTTCAAACACTTGTGAATAGTGTGGTGCTATATAAACATTATATAAACGAGGAACTAATATGTGAATAAAGTTCGCCACAAATACAAAGTTAGGAACTAATGTCAATAAAATTCGCAAAAAAAAATAAAAAAATAAACACCAATAACTTGGTAAAAAATTTGGTGGGTGTCACCAAACATATTAAAACATTGCCAACACAATTCAAAATGGGAAAGGACTGTATAGATAAGCACATGAGTGCAGGGGAGAATTCGGGAAATTCCAAGATCAATTATATTGCATAATTCATAAAAAAATATCATTAATAACGACAATATCATAGATTCCACTACAGGCTTGATGACCCAGTTTTATTCAGTTACCCTGTAATGTCATTTTTAAAAATAAAAAAGAAAGACATAAAATAAATTAGCAGAATCAACTTGAGCCACAGTAATAAGCTTGGTGTTGGAGCGACTATATCAACATCATCCTTCTAAAAACTCATAATTCAAAGATTCAAAATCACATAAATAAAATAAGTTAGAAAGTAACCACTAACCAACAAAATAATACATACTTGATAATATCATCAAATGTCAAATTGCATTTCATAATCAGCTAAAATCAATGAAGGCCTACAATCTCACCATGTAATCTAATAATTATATAGTTAAAAATTTAGGTGGTTTGGATTGACAACAAATAGGTCTCTTGGCTAGGTCCAGCTAGCTATTCATTTAATTGTGCCTAGACATTGAACAAGTGAGATAATTCAAAACTAAGAAATGCTAAATACACAAATTACCCGACCATCTCTTTTAACTCATCTCTAGTCAACGCTGGAACTTTTTCATAATTGACGCCGAAAAAGAATTTGTGATCAGAAGGTCAAAATTGCAACTTAAAAAGGAAAGCATAACGGCTGTGAGTCTGAGTCTGATTCTGTGAGAAGTTCTCTAGTTTTTAATCTGAAGTTCAATTGAAATCATTTGACAAATTATAAAGAATTTTGGTAAATGCCCACTTGTACTCCCTATTTGGACAGTGGGTCAACTTTAACTAGGAAAACTTTATAACATATTAGCATTATATAGAATAGGATCCAACACTGAATAGTAGAACTTATTAGCAGCTCCGTTCTTTGTTTTTACGTTCCTTGAACTCCATAACTGCAAAACATTGTAGCCAGAGTCGAATACTGAAGATTGTCAGCAATTATAAATATAGAACAAGGTCTGTCGTACATATGGCCAAATCTCTCAAGTAGTTATCCAAGACTTGGACCTTTTGGGAATTTTAACAGGCCCAGCATATGTTGAGCACAAGATACATAAGACACATTAAAAAACATCAGATAAATTTTAACATAACTTTAGAAATGACATCTTGACACAAAAGATAGTTCATAGTTTGTTCTATCAGGAGCAGAAGAAAAACACACACCTGATTGAGCAGCATCTAGAAGCTCTTCCAGCTCAAAAATACGATTGATGCCACCGGATAGTTCAAGGAATTTTCTATGTAGCTCAAGAATGTCACCAAAAGCCAAAAAGCTTTGAGATACAACAGATGCTAAGAAACGGAGTGCATGTGCCAACTCACCTATAAGAAAGAATGATGAATAAAACTTTTGTTGAACAGGGGAAATAAGCAAAAATGAAGATAGGATCATTTCATCTATATCATAATGTTTGCTGCCATTAAATAAAGCAAGCACCAAGTTATTAAAAAAAATATACTGTTGAAGATGCAGGCACAATTGTCTAACAAATATCACCTTGAGTGGAAATCAAAGCTCGGTCCCCTTTATGTTCCATAGCATGTAACAAGCTTAACCCCCATGTAACGTTGTGAGGTAGTTGTTTTGTAGTAAAATCATCCAGTATGCCAAACAGCCATTTCTTCTTCAGAAGTAAAGCAGAATGATCAAGAAGTTCCATAAATCTTGATTCAACCATCTGTTAAGTGCAAGTAGAATAAGTCAAGGATTAGGGACCGACGAATATGAAAAGGGCATTGAGAAAATTATATGGGGCTACATCATACAATAAGGAAAATACTTGAGTTAACCTTGAGCTCTACAATAGATTCAAAATTCAAATTCATACTTGTGGTGAGGCTACAAATTCCAAAAACTTAAAAAGTGAAATATGGTTGACCTTCACTGGACCTAAAACTATTTGGTTTCAAACCACACATTTGCTAAATTAAAAACAGGTGACATGGTTTTAGTTCTTAATGGACCCATAACCTATCTTATGTGACCCAAAACCAACCCAAACCTATTTTATTGCCAGGCCTAGTTACATATCATAGCAGAATGATCAAACTTGAAAGAGTACCAGCAGGAAAAGTTCATCATATCAAAAATTGAGAATCCATGGGCTTTATCAGTAGGTGAAAATAATATGGAAAGTTTCTCTTTATCACTCTGCTTACATGTCAGACTTCAAATTTGAAGCAATTTGTCCTGATTATCACAAGATTCATAACCGAAGAGGAGTATGGTCTTTGGTATATTCGGTACAGGTTCAGATTATTTAAGCGACCAGACATTACTTTTCTGTTGAGTTGACCACAGTTCATAATTCATCGAACCCGCTCTCAAGGTTCGCAATATAGACTGAACAGTATGATCTGTAGAAACGTAATTAAATTCATCGAACCCGCTCTCAAGGTTCACAATATGAAATCTGTGGATCAGGTTTCCAACAGTATCTCCGTTGATTCAGTGCATTTTGATTTTGGGATCCTAGTATCCTACAGGATCATGATTTTTGCAACTGTTAATCCTAGTCATGAACCTCTAACAAAAAGAGGGACCCCAGACCACCTAAACTCTTGAGCACTTGTAACCGACTAAATAGGAAGAGGAATTATATATATAATGACGTGTGCCATCACACTGTTTTAGACCGCTAAAGATGACTCGTGAAGAGAAGCAATATTACACCAAATATATATTTAGTGTTCAAAGAAAATTACCGCTTTTTCCCGAGCACCACCTCCAAAGAAAGCAATAGATTCAGCATGGGTACGCAGTCTTTCATGCATGAACCTAATGAATCCATGTTACACCAAGTCATGATAATTTTCAGATGAATATAACTTTAGAACAGCACCATTGAAAGAAAAGACACAACATATTACCTAAAAGTTCCTTCTAGTTGTTGTTCTTGACTTGCCAGGTTGCCGAAGTCTGGAGTGACACTCCTTAAGAAACCCAAACCAAATAACATATAAGCGTATAATATACCAACACCCCTTTGACCTGTTAACAGCTTCATCCTCCAGGTGAACCTATGGAAATACAGCATATTTATTATTTTATTCTATTATGATAAAAGAAGGAAATTTTATTAGAGAAGAGAAAGTAGAACTACAATGAGGATGGAGGGCAACAAGTCCCACCAAAACCAAATAGAAGAGGAAAAAATTAAAGAAAAGAAAAAACAATCCCAAAAAAATGGAGCAAAGCTTGCCAATCATCTTATCCTTCCCTCCTCTCTGTTCAAACTTCAAGCACCACACAAAAATGGTAAAACACACCTCGAAAAATTTCTTATCCTTCCCTCTGACAAACCCTCCGGAAACAGCAGAGAATAAAGTCCCCCACAATAGAAGGACAAACCCAACAGGGTCAACACGCACCCACAACACCAAAAAAAATACCACAGCTGACAAACTATCGGACAATGAAGGAAAAAATGAGAATCATAGTTGTTAAGGCGTCCCCAAGGCAACGCCTAGACGACGCCAAGTCGTCCAGTCGGTCGGAGAGGCCCAAGGCGAGTGCGCAACTTGGCTTTTGGCCGGAAGGCGGCGACGCTGCAACTTCGAAAGCGTCACAACCGAGAGTGTGAGAGAGAGAAGCGAAGTCGACTGGGGCTGGGCCAACGATCGGCGACTCCAACCGGCGAGGCGACTCAAATCGGCGTCGGCGACGCTGCAGGTCGACGACGGTGACTTAGATCGGCGACTCAGATCGGCTGATGTACATCACTCTGATCGGCGACGACGACTCAGATCGTCACTCTGTTTATATTACTCTGATGTAGAGTGACTTGTACAAGGCTGATGTACATCACTCTGATAAAAAGTAAACAACACTGATGTCACTCTGATAATTCGAGGCTCTTTTTGTTTATACAGACTATCGTTTGCTTCTTTCTTTTGCTGGGTCTTTATATATATATATATATATATATATATATATATATATATATATACACACATCTATATATATATATGTATAAATTTAGTGTATATATATATATATAATTATAAATTAAAATAAAATATATACTAAATTTTGTTAGCTTCTTTCTTTTTCTTGAACGATGTTTCTAGACTAGTGTAGAGAGTCTAGACATTATTTTGACTTGCTATGATAGTGTTTTATTAGTTATTAGATTACATATTTGTGATGATTGGTTGCAACTTTATTTTCTATGTTGTGTTTGTTGAATTCTTCATTTCTTTTACTAATTTTTAATATCAAGTGTTTTGTTTTTGGATTATTATTGCTAAATATTTACATAATTATGCCTTTAATGTTATTCCATAGTATTATGTTTTGAGTTTTAATGTATATGAAATTTTATTGTCAATATACTTGTCAAGTAAAATAAATAATATATAAATTGCACATTGTAAACGACTTGTCGCCTTACGGACGCCTAGGCGGTCGCCTTGTCGCCTAGGCGTCCAGTCAGTCGGCTACTGCCATGACTCGCCGTGACAACTATGATGAAAATGAGTCTCGCTTACTTATATACACACAACACACATCTGGACATGAATACTTTTAGAGCCTACGCGCCCCTGACACATCATGTTAGTGGTAAGCCTATTAAGGGTCAGAGATGACACAAAAGCCTCAATTTTTTAGGGAAACACTTTCCAAATAAAAGAAGCAAAAGATAAATAGAGTGTTGGATTATTGCAAAGTAATTAAATCAAAAAAAGGCAAACAAGAGAAGGTCTCAAAGGCATCAAGAGACCAAACACATCCACCCAAGTATTGAGAAATAATGGCTGCATTAAGAAGGATTGAATTTGTAGGGTAAAAAATAGAGCAAGCGAAGTTGTGCATCACAACCTTAAAATGAATATTTTGGATGAAGAAATATAGTGGAATAAGAAGTAGAAAAGCAATTGCTATACACACTTACCATAATATGTCAACAGTTGGCTTTACCATTCCTGTAACCAACCCAGATAAGTCAGTAGTTAGCTTCTCCAAATCTTGAGTCAACCTCTGATCTGCATCAACTTTCACGTTTGACATGTGGAATACCTACACATAGATGCGATCGAGATTATTTTTACAATATATATATATATATATATATATATATTGTATCTCAACATTCGAGTTCTATAAATCACAAAGAATAAATAAAATCAGGCGCAAAATTAAACCCATGAATAACCATATTCAAAGTGTGGCCTTTTGGTGTCTAACTGAAGTGTTGAACAGCTTGTGTGGAATTTGCAGCCTTTCCAACAATAGGAAGGTTCAGGGGTTCATGTTTCTCTTCAGCAATTTTAAAAATTCAATATTATTGTATCTTAATAAGGTATTAAAATGTCTGCCAAGCAGAGAGTTTACATGATTTCTAGTTCAAAATGACACACAATAGTAGAAATAATTGGATATTGTTTACGTTACCTTGTAATATGCACTCCTTCTCAAGTAATTCTTCAGCAAGTGCTGCGTCAAACGAATTCTCCACCCAAGAGCAAGTCTGGCTGTCAAGTGCCTTCGAAACAAGAAATTTAAAAAGATTCTCAAATGAACAGCATTCCTATAAGGAGTCCACCCACACTATAACAAGTGGTTTATGCAATAGAGAACACTCAAAAAGAGCAACTTTCCAGTCTATACAGACATCAGAGACTGAAATTCCCCTAAAGATATCCAAATTGCAGAGGACCAAAGAAAAGCAAAACTAAGTGAAGGATGAATAGCTGCCACTGAAAAGTCAAGTGTTACTCTCATTCCTAAGACCCCAAATAAAATAAACAAACCCGTACTTATCAGAAGAAAAAATGATATCTATGAGTGAACCATATCATAAATAGCATTTTTTTTACTTCTTATTCAGACTTAGCCCTATGGGTCAAGAGCTTCACATCAGAAAAGTCTGTTCATAAGATCCAATCTAACTTACAAAATAGACAATGCTTGTGCATGTCAACAGATCTTTCATTTGATAGCTTCTAGTCACAAAATACATGTGAATGCATGTCATAAAAACAAAACAATGATTTGGGGCAACTTATAAGAAGCTATTTCTATCTTCAACCCACAAGAATTTGAGTAACATCCTTCATGCAAGTAGGAAAAAAAAAGTGATTCTATACTAAAATAATTGCAGTTAAATTCTACAGCAATGGGTAATTACCTCAAAGAAGGTGCAATGAAAGAAGAAGCAGCGCTTTGAAGAATACTAACACCAATCAATCGAATAAAAGCTGCCTTATCCTGCTCTAAAACGTACTTGACAGTGGTCCCTGGAAAAACCAATGAATTTGATTACGAACAAATAAGAGTGTGAGCTCTGTCAAACACGTCAGACAATAACAACAACAGAAAAGGAAGTATACCATTTAAAGAGGCAATACGATCTGAGATCCAAGTTCTTGAAACCACAAGAACAGCAATGGCAAAGAGTTGCGCCCCCTGTTTATCAAGCACTGTGGGCACCTAAAGAACCAGCAATGAATTCAATACTCAGTATCAGCAATTGAAGAATATCATAATCATGGATATCAAGGGATACATAATGCAGGACAGCAATCTGAAAGCTTGAATAAGCACAAAAATGGCAACTAGAAAATTAACTAGGGTTAGGTTCAGCACCTAATTACCCCTAGGATATCTTAACCTAAAGTCTCGCAGATCTGGATACTCGGGCATCCCTATAATCATGAGACCCTGCATTTCTATGAGGCACGTGGATCTCTTGGGTCCTCCCTGATTAACTAGGCTTCCTACATTTCACTCATTCTCCCCTATTATTTCATTCACAAGTGGTCTTTATCAAGCACACGAAAATACTAATTCAAAATCGTTGCAGATAAAATTGTGCAGAAATCTGCAACACCTTTACAGATCATGACTTCTATGTCTATATATGTACATACCACAGATACACATACACACACACGTGAAACGCAAAATGAATTTCAATCATATCATATAGCTATAGCATAATATCTGAAAGATGCTAAAGATGCTCACCAGTACTTTAGCCATTGCAGCTATTCTCAATGGCAATAGCCTTGGAACAATATGGAGTTGTGGGATGACAGGCAATGGACTATTATTATCCGCCGGGGGAGATGCTTCTATTAACTCCGAAAAGTATGATTGGGCCTTCGAATTTGAGAATGCTAAGTCCTATGTATAACATCCCAGACAAGGTTTTAAATTTGTTAGTATAAATACGACGAGAAACAAGATAAAACTGCAATGACAACAAAAAATGAGATTCATACTCTCTTTGTATCTGCAAATGCACGTTGGACAACAAATGCAGCATTTTGTCTGTCTGTTTCAGAAGGCTTCATCTTATTAATCTCATATTCAGTACCATTAGCAACCTGAGCATCCTCCCTGTAAATTACAAGAAACTATAGTAAATAAGTATCTGCCATGCACATGACAAATCAAAAGTTTAGACTGAACAAAAAAACTTAACCTCTTGTAATTAACACTCCACCCTCCTTCACCATCCAAGGACAAGACCACATCATGAAATGCAACTAGTGCAGGGCGATGAGATATTGTGATGCATGATGTTCCCATGGCTCGAACTTTAGCACAGAAACGTTCTTCCATGTCAGTCGTTACCGCACTTGTACATTCATCAAGAATAGCAAATTTGGGTTTATGGTAGAAGAGTCTGGCCATTCCCAATCTTTGTTGCTCACCAAGAGACAATTCATCACCCCAGTTTATCTCTTGTTCAGATGGGTAACGGTCTAGAAGATACTCAAGGTCAACCTAGTAATATACCACCCAACAACGTCAGGCCCATGGAGATACTTAGAATTGAGTAAAGTCATAAGATGACTATATACTTAAGCAAGTTGCAAAATTAGCAAAAGTATATTTAATATATCATCAAAACTTACATTTTTCAACAAGTCAACCATTCCACTTTTTGTGAGAGGCTCAACCTCTTGATCTGCAGTAAGAGGATAGATTAATTGATCGCGAAGAGTTCCTACTGCTGTGTAAGGCCGTTGAGGCACATAAAAGATTTCCTTATTCAGATCAGAACCAATCCCAGGTTTCACGATATGCCCAGATACTAATGGCCAAAGTCCTCCTAAAACTCGGAAAAGCGAGCTTTTACCACTTCCATTTGGACCTTCACAAGAGTACAACCAAAACTGAAATCGTTAATCTTCAAAGCATAATGGATGATTCATCATATCATGTTTTGACATTTATGAATAACAAACATTCAAGTGGCAAACAAATACGACAGTCGCACCGAAAACACCACACATTACAAAATGCAAAAGTGAATGCATAAAAAAATAACCACCAATTAAAAGGTAAAAAGAAATTATTGGTAATATTAAGCTTTTAAAAGTGTCACATTTGCAAAACAGTACATGTATACTTCCAATTTTATAGTACCCACTCTTTCAGTATGTCTACTGCATACGACAGAATAACAAAATTAAGAGTTATACTGCTACAAGCTTGGGTGTACTATATCTACACTAGTTATCTGATCCCGTAATATGCTCCTGATTAAGATGGCACCTAAAAATTGTGTGGTAAACTGATTGGGATCCTATTTTCTGCAATTCCTTCTTTCTACATATAATACATAGCAATCCTTTCCTGAGTCCTAAGAAGCGAGGATACTTCCAAGGAGTCTGAGTCAAAAACTGTACGCACCGACAGTTCTCAGTCTATCCCAAACATTCCCATGCATCTTGGACATGTCCCTACCTCAAAAAAATAATTTCTTAATTTTGGTCACACCGCTATGCTTCTTAGACACTTGTAAGCAATGTGTAACAAACCACGCACCCAACACAGGGATTACCTCACTTAAAAGGGCTAACCAAGCAATCGATTTTGAGATTCTAGGCCAGTAAATGTGGGACGGGGTGTAACACATTAAACCTTAGGAACTAGAATGTGGCAACATTAAAAAAAACACCCATAAAACATAATTACTATTTAGAAAATTTTAATTAATGTGTTTTTCAATTTTACCTATATTCTTTATAATAATTAAAACAAAGAATAAATTCTGAAAAGAGTAGCAAGGAAGGAATAATTATCGATTGAGATGGTTTGGTCATATCTAACATCGGCTTATGATGCATCGGTGAGAATAGAATCATGTATCATGAGGAAGATATAAGAGAAAGGAGTAGGCTAGGTTGCATAGTAATTGTATGGGCGCATGAATTGCTTTTAATAGTGATTGAAAGTTTATAACAGATGCATAATGATACCAAATGAAATTCAGAAGAGAAGAATCTATCAGACTGCATGTAGTTTAAATGGATACAACATAATCAAATATTATACAAGGTATATTTTCCTAAGTATGCATAAAATAAATGAAATGTAAAGAATCACAAAAGCACAAGATTAAGATAAAGAGACTACCAGTAATCAGTAGATTAGACCCCGTGTCAACCCTTAGGGTCAAGTCCTCCACCAGAACATTACCACTAGGTGTAACTACCTGGAAGGCAGTATAGATTGCATTAAATCATTGAAAAAACATATAAATGATCTGCAAACAAATTAGAAAGTCCAGTTAATAGACATTTACCTTGACACCATCAAACTCAATGTAATTCGCTTCAGTAATATAATTTTTACTCCCAATTCTTTGCAAAGAAGATACGTCATTGGCACTAAGATCTCTAGATATGACCATCAGTTCATGAATACGGTCCGCATAACCACTGCACAATTGAAGAGTTTAAATCAGATATGAGAACGTGAACTGAGATATGTGATAACATGTTGCACAGATTCTTCCCTTCTCTTCATTTAAAGAGAACTGTAAATTGTACAACTCACATGTGAATAGAAAATACTTAGGCAAGTAATTAAAATATTAGAACAAGCCTTCCATAAAGGTCTCACCCTCCCTCACCCATATATACCAGCCAATCGAAATATTAACAAAAATTTGTGTTTCTCTTTTGCTCTTTATTGATCAGTAGACACCTTCAAGAGAAAATAAATTACAAGATTCCTAAATGGATCACACTAGACAAAAAGGAGCAGCTTAATATAACAAATTCCTACAATAGCCAACCCCTAATATTATCCCTGGACTTTACCTAGCAATCCTACATAACTCTGCAGCCCTTCATTTTCTAATTCAACACTAAAAAATCTAACATAGCTTTGCTCTTTTCCTAGAAATACTGCAACCAAAATGCCTAAAAAACCAGGTGAGGTACAACCCTCCTCCATATATATAAACTCTGCTACTATAATATTTGCATAGCCAGAAAACCAGTACAAAACTAGGTAAGGTAGATCATCCAGTGCATATTGAAGCTTTTTAAAGGAAAAGGTTGAAATTTTGAGGTGAAACTACAAATTGGATCTGTTTTTTGCATAGCAGTTGGTCATAAAATGGCAAAAAGTAGTTTTCCCACATGACTGAGGATATATCTAGCATGTCAACTACTTCTATTTGACCAAAAAATGCCGAATGATAACAGAGTAACAGTTAATCATAAGAATCAAAGCACGTGAAAATGTCACCAGCATATCTTCATAGAAGATTTCCTCATTTTCCAATACCACAAAATGTTGAAATATAACATGGATGAAGAAATACCTTAGGCGATTAAGCCTTCTTGAACTTATGGACAAGGTTCCCAGGGATTGAAAGAGTGATATTATTACACTAGTATGATATCTTAGATTGCTCAACATCTCTGCTCGTCCTAATGTTGAAGTGTCAGGTCTTAGATGGCCAGCAAAGAAAGGCTCAATAATCAGAATTACAGCAACAGTTGCACCAAGATACTTCAATAAGAAGTCTTGAATCATGCCAAACCACCAATGATCATGGAGAACAGTCCTCATATGTCGAACAAGAGTCTTGAACTTCTGCTGAATATGAGATTCTTCTCTTGTTTCACCGCCATAAAATGCTATGCTTTCCGAATGGGTCCTTAACCGTGAGTGAAGCTGTCGGTATTCGCCTTCCAGTTGTTGTTCTTCAGACATTAATTTCCCAAATGCAGGAGAGAAATTCCTCATCATTGTTCCTGCTCCTAATACATAGGCCTGGAAAGTAACATCACAATTTGAGTTGAGAAGTTACTAATGCAATACAAGCTATATAGCAGGAAATGGGATGTAGAAGCCTAAGGGGCTGTTTGTTTAGGACCAAATGGCTGACTTGGTCAACCATTCAGTGCGTTTGTTTTGAAGAAAAAAATCGTCTGAATGGCTGAATCAGTAAGCCATTCAGACGATTTGGGCTGAATGGTTTAGTGTCATTTTTTTTGCTGAATGGGCTGAATGAAGTTTTTTTTTTTACAATATTAACTATTATATTAAGTAATATTAAATAAATTTACAACAATTTTGAATTTTTTTAGAGGGGCAAAATAATAAAAATCTGTTATTCGGATGTTTCAGACATATCAATTATCAAACAACTTTTTTCATTCAAATTCAGATTCAGCTCATTCAGATTCAGATTCATTAAGTTTTTATCAAACACCCCCTAAGTTAGCATCTGAAATAATTTAGCATTCCCAGATGTACAAAAACACCTATATAAAGTTGACAACATAGAACAGTTTAAGGCCAGAGATTACCAATATCCAAAATACATATTTAGGGCTTGCATACGAACACAAACGCCAGGTATAAAGCAAACCATCAGTAACTGCGGTAAGATCTTCCTGTACAAGGTCACTCAACTCTGAACAAAACTTTGGCACATCACTCGCAATTCGTTGTTCAGGATTATTTATTCGCCCATCAACATGGGATATTTTGTAGTATACCATATTCTGGAAGCAAGATAACGAGTTTAAAAACAACAAAGGCAACAAAATATAAAATTCAGACAAAATAGATAAGACAATAATGGGAACAATTTAAAGCTCACTGTAGAACTTTCACCTGAAGAAAGAATATTAAATTTGTATTTCTTTTTCAAACACATTACATAACTTTTAAGCACATCTTCATGTGAAAAAGTAATGGCAAGAGTGTGAATCACCTGCTACTTTACTTCCGAGTTGCCAAAGAATGTTGAACTATGGTTTTACCTTGACTAGATTATGGCTCAGTCAGTAAGGATTTTTTGTTGAGTTGGTCTATATATAGGAGGGAATGAGGTGCAAAGGAATATGGAATATCATCCCCTTGTATAATTTTTGAAGGTTATGGTCAGAGAGAAATAGAAAAGCTTTTGAGCTGTCTATTGTCAAGTCAAATCTTTCTTGCACAATAAAGAAGGGCTTATGGCTGGTAGATTTTTGTATACCTTATGTTTACATTGATTCGTCCCCTTTCAGTGTCTTTCAATATACTCATATTAATTACCCCCACCCCCAAAAAAAAGGAAGTGAAGTAGCGTAAGCAGCATTGTGAACATACTGGTCCTACTTGGCAATTTAAAAACTACATAGTTTTTTTTATGTAACTTCTTGTATCATTTAATTGTAGGGAGATAATTGAGGGATGAGGGAGATTTAAGAGATAAAATAGGAATTGGATAATGCCAGGAAATATTGCTTATTGCATGAGGTGGTAATGCAGCCTCACCAAATAATGGTTATTTTTCTTCCTATTCCTATCCCTTAATAATATAGATTTTCATCAAATCAACCATGGTGATTTATGTAAATCCATGATCCGTAAACTGAAATTCCTAAACAAATTGTAAAGAAGTATGATTACATAAACTTAACAAAACTTATATGAATGATAAAGCAGGGTAATAATAGGCTAAATAGCAATTAAAAGATGATAAAGTTTCCTTCTTTCAGTTGGTATCCATATGTACCTGAAAATATTGTGCATGTATAAGCTTTGTCAATATTTTTCTGAACTGCAAACTTAAGGTTCCCGTTACATACTTCGATGTAGAAAGCAAAGTCGACTGAAGGAAACATAATAAAATATTTTCAAAAATCAGACGGAAAAAGGAAGGTACACGTCGAAGAAAAGCAGCGCGGAATAAAAATCCTTGCACTTTCGCTAATCTATTGCTGACAGCAGTTCGTAACACCTGCCAAAAATAAAAGACAAATTAACATAAATACTGCAACTACACTCATAGATTAACAAGAGAGAGATATATCAATGTAAAGACTGTGAAAACTAGAGTCATACATGATTCTAGGTCTCTCATCTTTCTGATAATCAGGATAAAAGATGGATTAAAACTGAAAGAAGGTATAAGGATAGAAATCCAACACTCTTTATCACCCACATTCAAAACCCCACAATTTATCATGACTGAGTTTGAGCCTTGAGCAATGGGTTGAATAGCTTAATATTTTAAACAATTTCTAATAAAAGCTTAAGATACTAACAGATTTTCTTCGCCATATTCTCAGGCTAATCATATATACATCAATACAAAACTTCTGTATTTTATGTAAACAACACAGGTCAATGTGTTAGTAGCCCAAACATGAGCCTTCTGGAAGCAAGAAACTTCCAAAGGGTCAACATTTCTGTGCCAGAAGCCAATGCTTCAGGGACGCTATCAAGAATCAAATCACGAATGCAACCAACATTTGCGGAATTGGACCAACATGTGACCTATGATATAATGATGTTTTAAACATTACAAGAAAGTATACATGTTACAAGAAACAAATCAAATGTTCTATCATCATGAAAGAATTAAAACTATTTAAAGTAATAACAAGCACACTGCAGAAAGAGTTATATCAACAGCACAAGACTACAAGAATATCAGATGGAGAAAAAAAACAGATAAAAGGGAATATAACGTAAAAATGTCATTTATTACATATTCATCTAACAACACCGTTTCTTTACTTGTTGGACAAATAAGTTATGGGCATGAAACAAGAAAGGAAGTCGAAGCATAATATAAAATTTTATATATATATATATATATAAAAATATATATCAGTGATTATTTCAGGCTTCAAAAATTCATTACCTTTATTAAAAAGTCAAACCTAAATTGTAGTTAAAACTTAAAAGTGACAACCATTGTGCATATCAGGACAGACAAATTCAGATATAACTCATATGAAGTAAAATAACAGTAGCGTGTCTAAACAGTAAACAATCAACTTCAATTTGCTCAAATAAAGAGGCACTTACCACTATGGCGACTAAAGACAAAAAGTCCCTTGCACCCATTCTGCCCATGTGAGATAGTAGAATTGCAGCCAAAACCTTGAGTGAGCGCAATCCTCCTTTCTTTTGCCTACTTTTCTTTACAATGCTATTTTTATCAACCACCTTGTCCGGTTGTTCCTTGCTATCTTTGATCCCATTGTGATGACTGAAATATTCAGGCCTTCTAGAACTATTGCGAGATTTCAAGTATGCAGCAGCTGTCCCCCCAGCAACTATGATGCCAGAAGCAACCAATAGAGTTTTCCTGTAAGAAAATAGCAAAAATACGCGTAAAATTCAGACAGAGGGAGTGTGCGTTATATGCATAAAAAATAATTTGTTCAGATAGCATAGTACAAATGAACTGAGTGATAGATATGATTTCACGGTTATGAATGCACCGTTGATCTAAGATCCATCCTCAATCTAACAGTTTTCAAGATGCCTAGGCTATGCTAGATGTGATGGAATCATACTTCTCTTAATTTTTACAAATTTCTTAATGAAGATGTCACCCTAATCCTGTGCCAAACAATAATGAAATTTAAATGAACGAGTTCAAATATAACCAGTTTCAGAAATACAAAAAGTCTATTATGGAATTTACCCAAACTCAGGAAATAAATTGCGGGTTCTAATAACAAGGGCATGACAAAGGTAATAAACTAATAATCATTTAAGGAGACGGACAATTTTCAGCAAGGCAATAGGATCTCACAGTTTGGCCGATGGCCATACATGGATTGAATTATGAAGCGGCACAGAACTTAGTTAGATGCTTAGAGATAATGTTTTTTACATGCATTTACAATTTCTAGAAGCTATCATATCATCTAACCGTTGTATCACAAAGCTCTACTAAAGTAAACTTCAGTACTTCTAGTTGTATAGTTTTTAAGGAGCATCACAATATATTTATTTTTTTTAAAGTAAGCCAAAGTATATCAAATTGCACCAGTCCCAAGTACTCGCAATGTCTACAAGTAGCCGCATAGGAGACACTAGATAGTCTCTTGAAAATATGACAAGAAAGTAAAACTTTTATTCTCGACAAATTTATTCAATAACTAACACCTACAGTAATAGCCTAATGAATTAGTGTGGCAAACCATACATTAGTAAGTTCCTGCTGGAATTGCATACCAAACTTAATGCATGAACTCAAAAAAAGCTCGGTTAAGTAGAGAAAAAGTTGCACCCAACATAAAAAATAATTGAAAAGATATACAAATAACTGGTTATATCAGAAGATGATTCAATGATAATATGCAGGTGGTGATCTATGAAATCTATTTTTTTAATAGAAACAGCATGAAGAGTGAACTATCAGTACCTTCTCGATGCTAGAAAACTTTTTCCATGCTCAGTCAACTGCAATAGTTGAAGAGAAGGCATGGCTATAGATGATTCTCCCCAACCAGCAATTCTCAGCAAATGGTACTAGGGTTCCCTTGAATTCTGGACATTAAAAGGGAAAATGCCTCTTATTGTAAGTAAATGTGATGGACCTCAAGTGTATATATAGTTCTTTGAGGGGTAAAAAACAGAACATAACTTCTCGACAATTTTTAAAGGAAAAAGACAGAATAATAGTAACAGAAAAGGAAACAGATGTTTTAATGCACAAATGATAGACCACACATCATATTTGTAACTTTAACGGAGCATGAAAAGGTTCAAAAAGAACCCATCATTTAACAATCATATAGGTCAGTGTATTTCTTCACCAAATTTGAAATTCATCCCAAGTCTTCTAAGGATTATAATAACCTATCATACCATTCCGCATTTTTCAAAAGGCAGGAACGGAAATGAAATACAACCAACTATTTCACCTAAAGAACATGTAGTTTTGCTCCTTCGTACCCAATCCCACCAAGGAGTTTAGCTTATAACTTATTCTTACCACTTCACCGCTTATAAAAATCAAAATTATGGACAAAAGATAGGTTCTGCCTTGTGTTTAACCAACAGTAATCTATCACACTACCTCCTTCCCCAGAATGAGAGTTCCACTGATTTTTGCCTGTTTCTTTCTTTTCGCATGTATATACACAATATTTCTTAAGTTCTAAATTTTATGACTAAAAGCTAAAATCAAAAAGAATAAAAATATAAAACTTTCCATTCAATTAGAGGGCTCCAAATTCATTCCTTCGGAAATGGGTACAGCCCAAGAGGCAGGGACAGCCAGTGGCAAAGCCACATAGAACTTTGTAGGGTCAATCAACCCCGCTGAAAAAAAAATGCTTTATAATGTAAGGTAAATTTTAAAAACTTTAAGTACTATATATAAATTGACCCCACTAAAATTTTATAAATTTTCTATTATACGGGATCAAATTGAAAATTTATAACTTTATCAATCAAATTTTAACCACATATAACTCATATCCTCTCAATATATGTATCTCACTATAATATTTTAAACTAAATAATAATCTATATTATATTATTTTTAAAAATAAATAATAAATTACTTATTTATGAACAGTTGTGATTAAAAAAGTCTATTATGAGTGAATATAGTGTATATATACCATATATTATTACTCATTATATTTTCATTGTAATATAGTATATATATATATATATATACTCGAAAGTATAAAGTATTAAAAAAAATGGCTCGGAGCGCTGCCCCCATTCCCCCCGCCAAATTATTTTTAACTCACTAATAATTTCCACTAATAATTTCGACCCACAGACAAAAATTTCTGGCTTCACCGCTGGGACAGCAAAAATTACCGTAAGTAACTTAAAGATACTACCTTCTGAAGCATAGAATTCCTTGAAAACAATTTTCCCCAATCAAAAAAGTAAATATAGATAGTTTATACAAACTTTTATATATTTTTACTTTAAAGGAAAACAACACAAAGCAGTCAACCAAAAAAAATAAAGTTCATTCCTAATAAAACTTCTCTCACCGAAACACAAGCTTTAGCAAACAAACATCTAAATAAACCAATAAATATACAGATATACATATATGTATATAAAAATTAAGGTTCTCCGTTTACCTGATCATCAGTAGCAAATTACACCATTGAGAACAACTGATCAGCTTGTAGTAGTTCCACTATCGATTCAAGCTCCGGACAATCAAAGAACACCAAGATCTTCTTCTTACAACACGCGGATCCACTAAGAACAAAATTATACTCCGTAATTCGAAAACCCTAGATTCTCCCTCTTGTATCTAATATTATATGGCAACTGAGGAAAACAGAGTTCCGAACAAAGAGGAGAGCGTTAGAGAGACCGCGATTACTAGTATTAGAGCAAATATTTGACAAAAAGAGTGGGTAGCCATTTCAATTTTCAGGTGGTCAAATATATATATATTTCTTTTATAGTTCATTCAAAATTAAGACATATTTTATGCTTATATTTTAAACTTTTTTATTAAAAAAAATAATACTTTATTAGTAGTTATATATATATATATATATCAAGTAAATTTAATGTTGTAAATTACTATTATATACTTTTAATAATTATTATTATTAGAGTTATTTTAATTTTTATTAAAATTGTCATTTTAAAAAACTATTTTAAACTTTGATTAGGGAAAGTATAAAAAATATAATTTGTCTGATTGTTGCAATCAAAAATTTATGGAATGTTTTTGCTAGTAGCCTACCCTAGTAGACACAATAATGAATATAAATAAATATATAAAGTAATTAATTAATACATTTATTCACAATAAAAATTAACATATTTGTTATTATTACGGTATAAATAAATATAAATCTTTTTAATCTCACCTACTTGGAATGGATATGATTGATGGGGTGGTCAGTGGTGTATGTATTTGTATACGTATATAGGAACAAACAAAGCTCTAACGGATTGACACGTGTGCAATGTGCCTCGTCTAGCGTGATGAAACTGCGCGCGGCGTATTATGATTGGTGATGATTATGTGTAGAATGAAGGATGGATTGCATAGGATTATTTTGGGATGTGTAACTGAATAGATAGAGAAAGACAAGAGGATTCTTTTATGGTTCTCTTAACATCTACCCTAAGGGCACATACTAAGTGCATAGTTCAAGAGAATATTCTCTTGAATTGTGTGCATATTTTATTGATTTTTATATTTACATCAAATTCAAGAGAATATACACACAATTCAAGATAATATTATCTTGAACTGTGTGTTTAGCATGTGCGCTAAGGGCACATATTAAGAAATTCCTTCTTTTATTATTATTGTCTTTATTTAGTTGATGTTAATTAAGAAAGCAAAATCCGGAATAATTTATTTACTTAATAATCATTCATTCTCCATATTTCAAATCATTATAGACATTTGTTGTATCGTATTTCTAACATATCAAAGGAAATGACCGTTATGATCTATATAGATTGAACGTTACAAATTTAAATATTTTATTTTAATGGATTAATAAATGCAAATATGATAGATTAAATTAGTTGAAATAGAATTACTCTTTTTCTTTTTTTGTTATTACTCCACTCCTATAAAATAAAGTAAATATTTTATTTAAATAGATTAATAAATGTGATTATGAAATGAGAGCATGTTTGAAAAAAATTCTTAGAATGTCTGGCCTGGGTTAGGATAGTCTCTTAACGCCTTCTTTTTTTAGGAGTATACACAATTTTTGTATATACAGATGTATGTATATTTTATGAATAAATTTTTTTAATTATATAAAACCTTTGTATTCATTTATTTTATATCTATCATTGAAATTCAATTAAATTGTAACGCTTACTTTCAATTATAAAACTTAAAATAGAGCCGTCAAATGTAATTTCAATGAATTTATTTTACTATTTTCAACATTTTATACGTTGGTATCAAGAAAAAGAATGTAAACATTACATGCTCTTTAAAAAATTTATAAATAATAAATAGAAAATATTATACATGTCGATAAATATTTGACGAAATTAAATTACAACTATATGTGATAAAATAAAATAAATTAAAATATAGCCCAATTATAATTCTACTAAAAACTTTGACAATGTATATCTTCTAGTGTAACACCCCCTTCCCGAAATAGAAAGGGAGGTTACTCAAAACACAACAGAACTACAGAAAATAATACTAAAGCTCTAAACCACAAAAGAATAATATTTAAAACTAATAAATATCAACAAGGTCAAACTAGATTAAATGCCAAGCTGACATAAACCAAAATCTGAGATAGTTATTACAACTCCAAAGAAATCAATATGTCCAGCCTAAATAGAATATTCCTAAGCCATTGGATTGAAAGGAGCTCTCATCACACTTGCCCTTGATCCCCCTGATTACCTGCCGGAAGAAAAACACAGCATGAGCCAAATGCCCAGTACAGATATGGAATATAAAATAGAGAACTGAGATAACTAACTCAATCAAAATAAACTGAACTGCAACGAACAAACTAATACAACGAAATAATAGGCTGAATCAAATGGCTGGGGTTATTTCATACCGAGCTCAGAAAAGAACATAAATATACCTTGCCACACAGGCAAGTCACACACACTGGACCGCGAATCCAAATGTATGAAAAATCGGAAGGCGTGTTTGGCACAAACATCGCCACTCCGCAGAACAGAACAGAACAGAAAACTAGGGTCGACCCATACGCCTCCCACAACAAAACACCAAATGGCCAACTCCCATCGGAGTACAAAACGGAGACGCCGTGGACTGATCACACTGCCACGGAAAGTGTCATGCCTCTCGTGCCAAGACGACATGCCTGTGGTACCCCCACAGGTGGTTATAGCTCAGGTATACCCTACGGTATATTCTAATAATAATATCATGTCACAACACATGCGACACAATATTAACACAAGGGATTCTAGTATGTACATGTTGAACCAAATCAAATGATAATCACAATGTCTCAAAAAGGAAAGTAACAACATGTACCGCTCTACAATTATCAAAAATAAATTGTAAACATGATAATCTAATTCAAAGAGTACAAACTCGAGTCATATGAATCAACCCCAAAATGAAACTATTATACTAATTTCACAAGAAACAATTATGTGAAATAATAACGAAATTTAAAATAAGAAACAGAACGAACAAATCAAATCAAATTTAATAAGAGTGTCGCTGAAAGAGTACGGAATCCGTACCTGGATTAAGCAATGTAATACCCAAAGTATTATATTTCAAAACTTATTTGTTAAACTCCTTCCGTCCGAACTAATTACATAATTTAACAAACAAAATATAAATTACTAACTGTAAGTTAAGTTACTAATTACTAATTATAAATTATAAATTTATTTTTCCAAATCAAATTATCATGTTATTATTATTATTATTATTATTATTATTGTTATTATGCCGCCAAGTTTAGTATTAATAAAACATTTAGTATTGATTTACACAAATCTAATAAGTATTGTCAAATAAATATTGATGTAATTCGGATGATACCCTTGGATGTAGTAATCATTAAAATAAATTTAATTATTATAAAAATTAAATAAAGACATCTCCTAAAATTACCATAATTATCCATGAAAACTATTTGTTGTCACAAAATCCATTAGGCTTATATTGTAGTTATTATTATTATAATGGTTTACAATAAAGATGCATTACAGATGAATACTTCACAAGTTGTAGTCATACCTGTCAATTTACTCCCCTGTTCGGAAGTACCGAGCACCTCCTATTCAGTTTCCGCCCATAGCCGTATTTTTTTCTTTGCTCTGCTCCCCAATTCGTATGATTAGATGTAAAGTAGCAGTTAGGTTTTCCTTATTGTTTATATATCTTATTATCTCTCCTAATTTTAATAGGATTTTAATATTACACAAATATAAATTAGACCTACTAAGTTTTAAGGCCCAATTAATGTAGTCCACATACTTAAATACAATTTGACCCATATACAAGAAAAGTCCAATTAAAATATTTAAAATAAAATTTTAAAAATGTCCTTTATTTATTCATTTTTTTTTACGGGTATTACATCACCTACCCCTTAAAAAGGATTCCGTCCCCGGAATTAAAAAAAAAACGAACCTAATTATCAAAAAGATGCGGATACTCCACTCGAATAGACTCCTCCATCTCCCATGTAGCTTCTCGCTCCGAATGGTTTCTCCACAAAACCTTGACGAACGAAATTGTCTTCCTCCTCATAACCCGCTCTTGACGATCCAAAATCGCCTCGGCTTGCTCCACACAAGTAAGATCATCACTAATCTTATCGAATGGATATTGCACCACATGCAACGGATGATATTTATAACTTCTCAGCACCGACACATGGAACACATTGTGCACAACTAGCTGTGGAGGCAAAGCTAACCGATATGCAACCTCACCAACCCTCTCCAGGATCTCGAATGGGCCAATATAACGCGGACTAAGCTTCCCTTTCAGACCAAATCGCCGAATACCCTTCCAAGGAGAAACTTTTAGAAACACATGCTCACCTGGTTCAAACTCTAAGGTCCTCCTATGCTTATCAGCATAACTCTTCTGCCGTGATCGAGCCGACTTCAATTTTTCCTTAGCCACTGCTACCTTCTCTGTAGTGATGTGAACTAACTCAGGCCCTTCTATGGCTCTCTCGCCAACCTCATCCCAACAAGTTGGGGCCCGACACTTCCTACCATACAACACCTCAAACGGAGCCATCCCAATACTCGCATGCCAACTGTTTTTATAAGCAAACTCAACTAAGCTCAAGTAATCATCCCAGTTACCTGACCACTCAAGTGCACAAGACCTCAACATGTCCTCCAACGTTTGAATGGTCCGTTCGGATTGCCCATCGGTCTGCGGATGGAAAGCAGTACTAAAGTTGAGCCGAGTACCCCAAGCTCGTTGAAACCCTTTCCAAAATCGTAAAGTGAATCGTGGGTCCCGATCCGAAATAATAGACACCGGAGTACTATGAAGTCTAACAATCTCTTGCTGAAATATCTGTGCCAACCTATCCACCGAGTAACCCTCATGGATAGCCAAGAAATGTGCCGATTTGGTCAATCGATCCACCACAACCCAAATGGCATCATTCTTCCTGAAAGTCTTCGGCAAACCAGTCACAAAATCCATCGTGATATCCTCCCATTTCCACACTGGAATGTCTAACTGTTGCAGCAAACCACTAGCTCGTTGATGTTCTATCTTCACTTGTTGACAAGTGAGACACTTCCCAACATATTCAGCCACATCTCGCTTCATCCCATTCCACCAAAAATTTTCCTTCAAATCCTTGTACATCTTTGTAGAACCTGGATGAATAGAAAATGGCGAACTATGAGCCTCCGCCAAAATCGCCACCCAAATGATTGGATCCGATGGTACACACAACCGCTCACCCAACCAAATCATGCCATGGTCATCAATACGAAAGTCGGGCTGCTTGCCCTCCTCCATATTCTGTGTCATACTCCACAATTCCCCATCTTCCTTTTGAGCTTCTTTAACCCGCGAGATAAGAGAGGGCTCCACTCTCATATCTGCCAAATGCCCATCTGAACCTTGGACATACAACTCCAACTCTAGTTGCTCCATATCCGAAATAAGATGAGGTTGTGAAATAAGAGCTGCTACACTTCCTGAACTTTTTCGGCTAAGAGCATCTGCAACCACATTTGCCTTCCCCGGGTGATACTGAATCCTCGCATCATAATCTTTTAGAAGCTCCAACCAACGCCTCTGCCTCATGTTAAGCTCTTTTTGAGTGAAAATGTATTTAAGACTTTTGTGATCGGTGAAGATATCACAAGTCTCTCCATACAAATAGTGCCTCCAAATCTTTAGAGCAAAGATCACTGCTGCCAACTCCAAATCATGTGTGGGGTAGTTCACCTCGTAAGGTTTAAGCTGCCTAGAAGCATAAGCAATAACCTTACCGTGTTGCATCAAAACACACCCCAAACCCTTCTTCGCCTGACAATCGATAGTGGCCTGGTGCTTATCCAACCAGTCCATCCCGAGAATAACATCAAAATCGTGCATACACATTGGAAGAAGATTAGCACTACGAATCTTATCCCCAAAACTGATCGGACACCCTCGATATAAATCAGAAATAATAACAGAAGTCCCCATCGGGGTAGCAATAGACATAACAGAATCTAAAGACAGAGATGGCACACCCAGGTGCCGAACAAAAGATTGAGCCACAACAGAATGAGTAGAACCAGTATCAAATAAAATAGAAGCCTCACGATTACCAACTAAAAGAGTGCCAGAAACAGTACCTGGCGCACCTGCCGCCTGATTATGTGTCAAGGCAAACACTCGACCACCTTGATGCTGACCACCATTGCCACCATGATCACCGCCTTCACCATTACCACGTGGTCCGGTACAATCTCTAGCCATGTGACCCATCTGTCCACACAAGAAGCATGCACCCGTAACTCTATGACACTGTCTCCCCGGATGATTTGCCCCACACATGGCACAAGGAACTATCGGAATAAGATTTGGGTTACCCCCACCAGCTGGTCCCGGATAACGACCCTGATTCTGCCCCTGCTGACGATTCTGCCCTTGATGCGGATTCTGTCCATACCAAGGTAGCTGAAGCTGACGATTCTGTCCTTGCTGAGGCATCTGCCGATTACCCCTGTTCTGATTTTGACCACGCCACTGCCCTTGCTGGACACCACGGTTTCTGTTCCACTGACCACCTTGATTTCTCCCATGCTGACCCGAAGCTTGACCCTGCTGGTCATCTCTATCCCTTTTTCGATTCCCTTCCGGTTTAGAAGATCGAAAGTCCTGTCGCTCCATCTCAATGTTCTTGGCCGCATTAGCCACAGCCGATACATCTGCAAACTTGGTGTTAATGAGATGTTGCCGATACCTATAATGAATCCGCCACTTGAACTTCTCCGCCTGTTCCGCTGCAGTCCCTGCAGAGGTTCCCGCAAAACCTGCCAACCTGGTGAACCTCGTCATAAAATCTGTGATGGACTCCTCATCTTTCTGCCGAATAGACAGATACTCTCTAGCATAGGCCTCTTTATCAGCAGCTGGAAAGTATTGCTGATAAAAGACCTCACAAAACTCTGCCCATCGAAGTGTTTCCACGTACCCATCGCCCTTGGTTGTTTTCAGCGCTTTCCACCACCTCTGTGCATCCCCCTCCAGCTTATAAGCAGCAAGCAACACTCTCTGATTATCTGAGCAACCCAACACATCAAAAATCTTCTCTAAGTGTGCAATCCAATTCTCCGCATCAATTGGAGTTGGAGCCGAACTGAAAGACTGTGGCTTCTGCTTCTGAAACCTCTCCAACCATACGTACATTGGAACCACCTGTAGATCAAGACCATCCGCATTCCCTTCCTCTTCGTTTGCCAGTGGACCATTATTCCCCGAGTTCCCCTGCTCAGGAATTTCTGGCGGCTGCTGCATTGCCTGTACCACCTGTGCCACCAACTGTGGTAAAGCCTGATTAACCGCCTGATTCACCAAGTTAGCCAATTGAGCATTAATCTGGTCATTAGGTTGCTCATCGAGCTGACCATCACCTCTTCCCCTATTGTTACCTCGCCTCCCAGCAACTCTAACGGATCTACGAGCCATCTAAGAAAAAGATCAACGAATATCAGCAAAATAGATTAGAGACAGATTTGAATATAGCTGAACAGAAAATCAAACTAAACAAAACCTAACCCAGAATTCTACCCATAACTCACAGGTCAAACCTAAATAGGTTTTCTACAAGAAAGAACCTAAGCTCTGATACCAACTCTGTAACACCCCCTTCCCGAAATAGAAAGGGAGGTTACTCAAAACACAACAGAACTACAGAAAATAATACTAAAGCTCTAAACCACAAAAGAATAATATTTAAAACTAATAAATATCAACAAGGTCAAACTAGATTAAATGCCAAGCTGACATAAACCAAAATCTGAGATAGTTATTACAACTCCAAAGAAATCAATATGTCCAGCCTAAATAGAATATTCCTAAGCCATTGGATTGAAAGGAGCTCTCATCACACTTGCCCTTGATCCCCCTGATTACCTGCCGGAAGAAAAACACAGCATGAGCCAAATGCCCAGTACAGATATGGAATATAAAATAGAGAACTGAGATAACTAACTCAATCAAAATAAACTGAACTGCAACGAACAAACTAATACAACGAAATAATAGGCTGAATCAAATGGCTGGGGTTATTTCATACCGAGCTCAGAAAAGAACATAAATATACCTTGCCACACAGGCAAGTCACACACACTGGACCGCGAATCCAAATGTATGAAAAATCGGAAGGCGTGTTTGGCACAAACATCGCCACTCCGCAGAACAGAACAGAACAGAAAACTAGGGTCGACCCATACGCCTCCCACAACAAAACACCAAATGGCCAACTCCCATCGGAGTACAAAACGGAGACGCCGTGGACTGATCACACTGCCACGGAAAGTGTCATGCCTCTCGTGCCAAGACGACATGCCTGTGGTACCCCCACAGGTGGTTATAGCTCAGGTATACCCTACGGTATATTCTAATAATAATATCATGTCACAACACATGCGACACAATATTAACACAAGGGATTCTAGTATGTACATGTTGAACCAAATCAAATGATAATCACAATGTCTCAAAAAGGAAAGTAACAACATGTACCGCTCTACAATTATCAAAAATAAATTGTAAACATGATAATCTAATTCAAAGAGTACAAACTCGAGTCATATGAATCAACCCCAAAATGAAACTATTATACTAATTTCACAAGAAACAATTATGTGAAATAATAACGAAATTTAAAATAAGAAACAGAACGAACAAATCAAATCAAATTTAATAAGAGTGTCGCTGAAAGAGTACGGAATCCGTACCTGGATTAAGCAATGTAATACCCAAAGTATTATATTTCAAAACTTATTTGTTAAACTCCTTCCGTCCGAACTAATTACATAATTTAACAAACAAAATATAAATTACTAACTGTAAGTTAAGTTACTAATTACTAATTATAAATTATAAATTTATTTTTCCAAATCAAATTATCATGTTATTATTATTATTATTATTATTATTATTGTTATTATGCCGCCAAGTTTAGTATTAATAAAACATTTAGTATTGATTTACACAAATCTAATAAGTATTGTCAAATAAATATTGATGTAATTCGGATGATACCCTTGGATGTAGTAATCATTAAAATAAATTTAATTATTATAAAAATTAAATAAAGACATCTCCTAAAATTACCATAATTATCCATGAAAACTATTTGTTGTCACAAAATCCATTAGGCTTATATTGTAGTTATTATTATTATAATGGTTTACAATAAAGATGCATTACAGATGAATACTTCACAAGTTGTAGTCATACCTGTCAATTTACTCCCCTGTTCGGAAGTACCGAGCACCTCCTATTCAGTTTCCGCCCATAGCCGTATTTTTTTCTTTGCTCTGCTCCCCAATTCGTATGATTAGATGTAAAGTAGCAGTTAGGTTTTCCTTATTGTTTATATATCTTATTATCTCTCCTAATTTTAATAGGATTTTAATATTACACAAATATAAATTAGACCTACTAAGTTTTAAGGCCCAATTAATGTAGTCCACATACTTAAATACAATTTGACCCATACACAAGAAAAATCCAATTAAAATATTTAAAATAAAATTTTAAAAATGTTCTTTATTTATTCATTTTTTTTTACGGGTATTACATCTAGACTATGAATAATATATGAAATTTGATAACTTAATAAACAATTGATTGTTGGGAGTGTAAGATAGCGGTCAATTGGTCCTAATGAATTTTATAGATAGCCGCCAATAGGTCCTAACGAATGTATTATTGTTGATGCATAGTTATGTATATACCCCACGTCAACAAGCCACTAATTTCACTAACAAATATATTTTTAAACCCCGCCCTATAATTAAGTACATTATTATTATTATTATTATATTAAGAATTAAATAAATAAATTCACCTGAAATAGAGAAAAGAATTCCTTTTCACTATATATTGCTCATCTCATTGTGACATTAGAAAATATAAACACAACAAATTATACATCATTTTATCATATTCAATTATAATTTTATAATTAAGTTTGGAATACTCATATGCTACCTGACAAATTAGAACGTAAGCTACTCTACATTTTTATACATTAAAAAAAATTCAATTATTCTTCTATGTACGTAAATAATTATATGTTTAATTTGAATTGAAAACTCATTACAATATGATCTCTTTTTTGATTCGGGACTTGGCCATTTTCGAGAACTTCTCCGTTACGAGCCACAAGTTGCAACATGGTTCTTGCCTCTTTGTTGATCTCTTTTCTTTTCTTTTTTAATTCTTCCATGTTTTCTAGATCTCTACTTTCTTCTTCTTCCTTTCTCCCATTAATTATTTGGTATGACCCTTTGTTGCATATGCTCTGTTTTCTAGTTTTTATGTATAGTCCTAATTGTTGGGTTTGGATGGGTTGAGGAATTATGGGACTTTTAGTTTCAATATCTCAGTTTTTCTAGTGTCATCTTTTTCTGGTTAAAGATCCCAATTTTCAGAAGCTTAAGAAGCCAAATCTCATTTTGTATAGGTTTTTAGTGTTTCACCCAAATCATGTCTCTTCGTATTGTTTTTATCATAAGAAATAATGGAGCACGTAAAGTTCATCCTCCTCCTATCCTTTTTTTTTCCAGATTGTTGGGATCTCACTGCTTATAAAATAGTAATTTCACACATTTCTCGTACCTCACACGGAGTTATTATTAATGAAATACACGTTTAGGTACTAAATCAAATTGGAATTTAGCCACTATAGTTGGCAAGTTTTACTTAATGCACAACTCAACTTTTAATTTTTTGAATTACCCCATTAAACAAATTAAAATTTTACAATTGGATCATCCTGTTAACTGTAGCTCAGTTCTGTTAATATGAACGTTAACTTTTTCCTACGTGGCTTTTTAAAAGAAAAGAAAAATGACTCGGCCACTATCGATATATAACAACTCAGCTTCTCTTTTATTATAAACTTACGCATTTGGTTTTTGCAAACAAGGGATCCGTATTTTGTTATTGAGGCTGGTGGAATTTGGTTTGCAAAAACCAAATGCGTAAGTTTATAATGAAAGAGAAGCTGAGCTGTTATATATCGTCATTTTTCTTTTCTTTTAAAAAGCCACGTAGGAAAAAGTTAACGTTCATATTAACAGAACTGAGCTACAGTTAACAGAATGATCCAATTGTAAAATTTTAATTTGTTTAATGGAGTAATTCAAAAAATTAAAAGTTGAGTTGTGCATTAAGTAAAATTTGCCAACTATAGTTGCTAAATTCATAGTTTTGCCAAATCAAATTTGTCCAAACTCTCTGACTACATATTGCCATCAAAGAATAACCTGAAATACAGAGATACAATTATTCAACTTAATACTACTATTTATTTAACTTCATGGTAAATTGGTCAATTGATCAATACAATGCTGACACGCAAAGGAAAAGATCAATTCCCGCCTGCGTGTCGACACTGTATTGACCAATTGACCAAAATTAACTTCATACTAACCACTCTCCTAAATGCGTTTGAAATGTCAAACGCACTTGAAAATCTTATTTATTTAATAACAATTTATTTTAAATACAGTTTATTTAACTCACAGATATAACATTTGAATTTCAAACGCAATACGTCAAAATTTGGTGCGATGCATTTAAAAGTCCAAACACTAGTAACCACAAAGAATGACATACTTGATGGTTATATGTAACTTACAAGGTTATTTTTATTATTTTATTTTTTATTATTATATATTGAAATAAAATAAACATATACACTAATACTGTGGAGTTATTTCCACACTCAAAAAAGAATATTACTGTACAGTAATTTTTTATTGACTATTGATTGTATGATCACCATTTTGGATAAAGAAATTAATTTATGATATTTGTGAGTTAGATGAAACACTAATAGATTATATTCCATTATTAAAAAATTGTTAGATTATTATTAGGAAAACAATAAACAAATTTCACATGTAATCCCTTGCACTTTATTGTATGACAATTTTTTGATCAATTTTAATTTTACAGTGATGTGTAAATAACTGAAAAGAGCGTACGAATCATCTATTCATTCTTCATTATTTTTAGGGATAAATATGAAATATATATATATAATTTTAGTATTTACAAAATAAGACTTTTTTTGTGTGAAAATAAGAGAGTATTAGGTTCATATTAGATTTATGCAAAGTATGGAGTAGTATATCCCAAGGCTGAAGCCATATTCAGAAGTGTAACAGGAGGGTATATTTAGAGAATTGTTAAATCCACAACACTTTTTGTTATTTTCACAATAAAAGTACCGTTGTCAGATGTATAGCGACGGTGAAAATCATCGCTATAGGATCTATAGCGACACTTTTGTGTGAAAATAATATTTTATGTTGTGGATTTAACAATTTCCTATATTTAAATCAGGATAACTATATTCGTTTTAGAATTATGCAAAAAATATTAAGAAAATAACCTGTATAGTATTAAATATAATATTAAATATCTATATTGTCCTTGTATCGAAAAAATATGATATTATTTATTAGACAAAAAATAATAAAAAAATCAAAGTTATATTTAATACTTGGGATAATATTAGAAACTAAATAATTAGTACTTAAACTACAAATATTAAGACTAAAACGACATTTAAAAAGGGACGGAGGGAGTATCATACAAAGTCAACCTTGACCCATTCTACATTGGTTTGGGGAACTGAACTAGACCAACACAGTAACACAGAATAAGAGCCTACAACCTTGGGTAAATTACTCCACTCTCCAATTAAACATTACTTCATTCAAACCTGAACATTTGATAGACCAGTCAAAATCCCCAAAGGGTTTATGTACAGAAGTCTCTTCAATCACTCAAAACATTAAATAACAATTAAAACAAATGCATGGAAGAAAAGTCCAATCCAATATTGCCATTTTCTTGGCATTTGATTATGGGACAAAAAATAAAACAGAATAACAGAAACAGAAATATTCTATAACACAATTAAAAAACAAAAAATATATGTTGCATTTTTAACCTGACTTTTCAAGAAACAGAACCCATTATTCGTACCGGCTTCATTCATGATCAAATTGCCATGTTTAAACAAGATTGCTCTGATCGTTGAAAACTCATGCTTCATCATCTGTGAGCTGGATGTTGTATCCGCGTTGTTTTAAGTCTGCATCAATTTAAAGTTTCAGATAATGGTTAACCAGGAACAAGGTGCTCTAACCTTTTAACTTCTCATGTACAGGTGAAAAAAGACAGAAAAATAATTATGAAAATCAATGGTACTAATACTAGTTAATAATTTGAACAGAAAAGACCAGTGAGTAAGTGATTAGTAATATATATAAGCCAGAATATACGACGAAACTACCATCTTGCTTACATAGAAGACATATTTATATGAAAACATGAAACAATTCCTAATGGTTAGCAGTCACAGAACACACAAAGGACTCGTTTTCAAGTTGAGTCAGCTTAATTTATGGAGTTTCTGACTAAAGCACCAGCGGTTCTCCACCTAGTTATACTAATGATTGATTTGGAGCTGAGTAAACAATACATTAGGCTAGCTAAAAAGTATGGAAGAAATTAGGGGGATCTTTCGGGTGCTGTGAATCGTGAACTACTGGTTAGATGCGCTTGTTTAGAGCGCTAGGTCGAGGGTTTTGGAAGTGGCTTACCAAAGGGGTGAATAGAATAAGCATAAAAAGTTAAAAGGGTAAGGTATGCAATGCTGCAGTAACAATCTTTTTTGCCCCTAAAAGCAAGTCCGTGAAGAACTGAAGAAAACACGAAGTACCCACCCCACTGTCTAAATAAAAATCAATACATTAACAAGATTATGGATTAGATTTGGGTGTTTTAGTCTTGAATAGTTGCAAACTTTTAAAGAAGTTCAAGAGGCTTTAAAGAAGACGAGGACTCTTGAGGGTTGTTTGATAGCCTCTTTTAGCTTCTTTTTGGCCTTGCCTGTTTTTCGGACAAAGGTTAAAGTTATTTGATAAAAATTTGTCAACCTCTTTTTGCCTCTTAAAATAAGAGAGATTGAACCAACTCTTTCTAAAAAAAGAGACTACTCATTGCTCTAATTTCATTTTTTAATTTTTCACTTCAGTTCTCTCAACACCCACCACCACCACCACCACCACCCACACCCACCCACCACGGTCGCCATATTTTATAATAATTATGTAAAATTGTCATAATTATTATTATGTTTTATTAGACTTGAAATATTTTACTAATTATACATTGTTGGTGATTTTATTTAAATTAATTATTTAATATGTATTATATTATTAGTTTATTACCCCACGCTAAGTTTGTATAAACTGATCTAGAGCTAAAATAGTAAAATGTCGTATCCAGACATACTATACATATTAGTTATCAAACTACTTTTTTACATTTAAACTATGTTTTAAAAAAGTCTCTATTTTATACAAAGCCTCTATTTTATATAAGCTCTTATTACACAATTTTATCGAACACCACCCACCTTGTAGATGATGAAGCACATTCTAATACAATTATACAAGTCCTATATGGAGAGATTGAAAGTATCTTTAATCATGATAACACTGAGGCCACAAACAAGACGCATAGTAAACCTGATCGAAATATGAAGCCTGATATTTAGTAACAGATTTTCTAGACACAAAATAAGAAATGTAAAATAAATGGACACATAAAAATAGAATTATCTACATACAAAGAACACGAGAAGATGAAAGTGCAACATTAGGAAAAGAGGAAGTAATGGTCTTTATATTTGACAAATCCTAGTTTGTTTCATTGCATTGTTTTGTTGATTGTTGCTATCCATCAAACATTACACTGACAGTCGTAATTATATATTAGGATGATGTTAGCTGGGCCATGCTTGAATTATCTAGCATCATCCGCTCTAAAATTTTCCAGAAAGCTTGTGAAGTGTAAACATCAGTGAAATAGCCAAATTAGTGGGATTTGTAAAATAGAATAAAACCAAAGAATGAGGATTACTGATGATCAAGAAAGAAAATTAGTATTGAAAACTCAACTACCATATGTGATGGATTCATACTATTAACTAAGGTAACTATACTAATTTATCCAAAACAAAGATGCAGATTGTGGTACCTTTCATTGATGGTTTATCATATTTGTCTTTACTTTCAATGTCATTCTTCCATTTGGAATCATCTTCGCCCATCTCATCCCTTCCATCATTTCCAATGTCACTTTCACTGGCTGTTTCCCATTCAGAATCATCAGTTTCTTGACCGTAGATTTCGCCACCTTCACCCTCAGTGTGAACACCGCCATGTTTAGTAGCAGCCTCCTTAAATAACCAAGCTGCACGCATCTGCTTCTTGACTAACCGCTCAGCATAATCAGGAACCTTATTTTGCCTCAAAGATAGATCAGGATCAGTTGACTGAGAGCACTCATTAATGAACAGAATAGCATCTAGTAAACTCTCTTTAGCTAATCCAAGCATGTCATAAGCTTGCGCTCTTCTCCACAGGCTTTTGGCATGACGATTAACAGGGTTATGAAGACAAAGTGCACGGGTAGCATCACTTATAGCAGCCAAGGGTTGTTGCAACAAAAGATGACACTGAGCTCGATTACTGAACAGCACAACTCTCTCTTTCTTTGATCTCATTGGACACAATGCCAGAGCTTCCGAGTATTTTGATGCTGCTCCAGAGATATTTCCAGATGAGAACAAAGAATTTCCTTCAAGTTTTACCACTAGTGCTGCTGCTTGCTTAATATGGAGATCCTCTTTCGGCATACTCTTTTCCCATTTTAATCTCTGCCTGGAACTTAATATTTCCTCAATCTCATCTTTCGCAGCGATTACTGACAGAATTGCGACCTGTTCCTTGTGAAGGAATACATTCCTGAAGAGCATTAACAATGGAATCACCAAGCTTTTTGTGATCCCCTAGAGTTGAAATCTCGGCAAGGTCAAGAAGTGCAGGTACTGCCTTATCGATCACCTGCATAATGTATCATTTAAGAGAATTTTAAGAATGGCAACAAGAAGTTCTGATGTGAACGTTTTTGAACCACAACTACATTATACATATAGGTGTAAAGTATCAATCTTGACTGACAAATAGTCATTTACTAAGCATGGTATTATTGGTTAGAATTCATAAACTGATACACCTGATTTATCAACGGATACAAACAAAAAACTTTATATTTTGATAACTAAAGCTTCTAAGTGCTAAAACTTCCCATAATCTAGATACAAAAACAAATTCAAAAAGGTCTTGTGATCCAATATATAAGAAATATTTGCCAGTTTATCTCTCTATACCTGTAGAAGAATCTAATGAGTAGAAGTAATTTACAAATTTATTCCCTCCATCCCAATTTAAGTGATAGGTTTTCTTTGGTATATTTCGGTTGGCATGGATTTCATGGCATATGCGAAAACAGATACTAATTGTATATTTTTTGATATTTCCAGCTATACTAGAATATATTTAAAATATTATATTTACGTGTTTTGAGCACGTTTTAAAATCCATGCCAAAATACATCAAATAGAAAAATCTATCACTTTTAGGATGGATGTTAAAAAGCTCTACAATGAATTCCACAACCCATGTCTTCTTTTACCTAATTTTAAATAAATATCGCTGGATTCTATGAAAGTATCCAAATAAATGTCTATCATTGATGATGAAAGGCTTTCTGTTAATGCCTCTCTGTTTTATCTAGAGTGTTATCGATTCAGGTCTGCCAAATAGGCAATCTCTTGCAGGACTGGTGAGCTTTCAATTGTTCGTTCTAGAATTGAGCAAAAAGACTACACCTGTAGGTTCTATGTTACAGCTCAATCCTACTCTACGATGAATAGGGGAAGAAGCACTATACCTAGGAATCAACAACATGAAGATGTTGTCATAAATTATTCATTTTATTATCAAGCTCGGGACTACCAAGAATGGCTGGGACAACAAACAGTCATCTAGTTTGTATTTTGGATCCCCATATAACCATCAAAGGCTGTTGAAGCAACAAATTCCAGGAAATTAGGAGTCCTTGAGAACAATGAAGTCATGAATTTTAGTGAATAATGGTATCTAATAGACTTAAAAGTTTGTGATATAAGCAACATTGCACATGAGCGATCTTGAGCAAGAAGTCAAATTCAGGTAATCCAACAAACCAAATCTTGAACATTCAAAAAGAGGAAATCATTCATGTCCAAGTGCATGTAGCATGAAACAAACAAATATTACCTTATGACATGTGCTTGAATCTTGGAGTAACCATAAAAGGCAGTCGATAGCCATATATTGCCAGTCGTCTGATGAGCGCGCTATATTACACAATGCTTCAATAATACCAGGACAGCTAGCAACAGGTCCTCTACCAAGTTTGTGATGACAGATTGTTCGTAATAAACCAATGCCAGCTGGTGAGTTTTCATTTACAAGTCCACCCCACATGCCTGGTAGTTTTACAAGAAATTCTTGTTTGCATATACTTGAAAGAAATTCAGTTTTGAAAGCAAAACAATTAATAAGTTGAAGGGACCAGCATTGTAATTGACTAGCCCATTCCTCTGCTTTCCTGGACTCCATCTCCACACCACCCATGCCACGCGTAAGAAGATCACAATGATAACTTAGCCTTCTGTCAGCATACTGGTAAAAGTGAGAGTAAACTATTTCAAGTGAGCTCATTGCAAGTTGAATGGAAAGCTCAAGGATCTCTCCATGACTTGCTACGGCTGAAAAAGTGCTGGCATATGTAGCCAAGTGGCCAAGAGCTCGCACCGCCACTCTTTGTTCAACCCAAGTTAGCCTCCCCCGTAGAAGTTCAACCAAGGCAGGGACTACCCCAGCATGAACAGCGGATCCTGCAAATTCTTCCATGTTCATAGTATAGGACCCAATAATGTGTGCTGCATAATAAGGAATATATATATTCTGGTCATGAGAAAGCCATCGGCGATTCTTTAAACCCTTCCAAATAAGTGCTGTCATACATTCAAATATCCCCAACTCAATGAATTCTGGGTCATTAGGATGTGCCATGGCCGTGTTCCAAAGGCCACTGATTGGGAGAACCTGACCGTCATCATCCTGCGAAGGAAGTTCTCGGAAGAACTTCAATATACTTGCTCTGCGTTTACTTGGGTTCCCTTCCTTCATGACACAGAAAAAGCAGCCTGGATATGGACAATCTTGGGATATTTTGTCCATGTTCACAGAATTAATAACTAAAGATCATGGAATTAATATCTCCAAGGACTTCGAATGTTGTCTAACTGCTGCAATACTGCAGTTAGAGAGAGACGCATAAGATATAATTCACTCTAAGTTTGAAGTAAAATAAAGGTGATTATTTTGATTAGAAGAAATAGAAAAATCAACAAATGTGCTACCAAATTTAAAATTCACAGAAAAATCAAATGAGATTTTTATTTTCTGGGTGCAATAGGACAAATTGACAAATGTGTTAGTACAAAAATTATATCTTTGACAATTTCCTTTTGAGTAACCGGCCTTCGGAAAGATAATCAAGAACGTATTACTTTGTTTTATCACTTTTAAGGCTTTTAAGTCTATAACCATGGAATCATGGACAGAGATTACATATGACACCAACAGATATAATACCTTATCCAATTCACCTTGTCTTTTATTTTGCTAAACCCAAACAACTGACAAGGCCCTAAGTTTAGAAATGAAAATATTCTCATGAAATTCCTAGATTATTCTAGATAATTCAAAATCAGTAAGACCTGCTCTCAGTCACTATTAGGCTTCATTCATCCACACACTTCCATTCCAACAAACTCACTTGAGTATAACCGAACTTATGCTCAGTCAGACAGTCACTATATCTCAATCACTTCTTTAGTGATCTCATAAAAATCAAAAAGCTACACACACACACATATGTATAAGTAATGAATCCTTGTATAATTCAATAGCTTAATGAGGAAATCAACTTGAGAGTGGGAACAGGAACCTCATGCACGCACGCGCCAACAACAACAAAAATCATAATACCTTCCAAATTGCCCAAAATCAAGCCAAACCCTTAAGTCTAAAAATAGAAAAACAAGGGAAAAAAGGGAAAAAAGGAACTTTTCAGCTTTATGGTTTGAGAATCAGTTATGAAAGAAATTGGCCAGTCCAATGGCATGCAAGGAACAAAGGAATAAAAAAGTCTAACTAAAACAGACCCAATTTCGTTCCTAATTTGAACCAACAGTGCCAGTACCTGGGAATTACCCATTGATTCACCAAAAATTGAATACAGAACTAGCCAGCATCGAAATCTAGAGCAAAAAGGTAGCCGCCTCAACTTCAACAAACAAATTTACTCACCAGTCAAAACATAAAGGTGTCACATTTCCAAATCATTAGATCTAAAGAAGTATCCAAACATAAAAGAAATAAAAATAAGACCAAAATAAATGGAAAACTAAAAATCAACCCACCAAAAACCCTAATCAGCAACTAATTAAGCACTTAATAAACACTCCAAACAAGATTTAACAATGATCACCCTTAAAAAATGTGTTAAGGGTACTCAACATGCATTGATTTTCACATCAACCCAAAATAAATAAATAAAAATTTGAAATCAAACCTTGGAAGAATCCGTTGGAAGAGATGAGCTTCAAGAAAAGGGAATGAACTTAAAAGCTGAATTAAAACAAAAAAAAAAGATTGCTTTTTTATAGCGGAAGAGCAATTAATTTGATGAATCTGAGGTGGGTTTTGTTTTTTTGTTTGCGAGGAATTAGAATTTTACTGATTTGAGCTAAAAAGGAGAGGAGAGTAGTGGTAGAAATTAGCAGCAGAGTACGCGAGACTGACAACCAGAAAGAGACTGTAAATAGTGTAATGAAATGTATTTAATTTTTGACTAAAGGACAAATTTACCCCAAATTTTACATATTTTTGACTTTTGCACCCAAAACTTAAAAAGGTGTCTAAGTACACCCCAAATTTTAATAAACGTAACAAAAATTACACTTTCGCCACTTAACCGGTCAAAAGTGACCGGTTGTACTTGTCATCCAAATTTTGAAAGGGTAATTTCGGTAAAACATGTTTAAAAAAAATAAATTAAAATCTTCATCTTCTTCATTTCCAAACACTTTTCTTCTTTAATTTTCTCCCCTTTCTTCATTTCGAAACACTTTTCTTCTTCTTCTTCGTCTAAATCTTCATCTTCATTTCTATCACTTTGCTTTCTCTCTCCTCCCTTCTATCCCCCTCCGTCGTACTCCTTTTCGCCTCAAATGGGCTCTTCTGTTTCTCTCTCCCAATTGATGAGATTTTGAAGGAAATGAATTCAAATGGCTTGGTGGTTAATACTCAAGTCTATAATAATATTATGATCAGTAAACTTTGGGCCAAGTGCTGTCAAAAGCTAAAGAGAAACTATATGACTGCAAGCTCGTTACTGGAAGCTGGGAGCAATTCTTCTTCTTTTCAACACTATGCTTTTATCTGTATATCTGGAATTATTTCAGACCCAATTTGGGCCATTAACCCAATTTCAGACCAAGAATTAATTTAAGGCTCATCAAACCGTCTCCCTACAACTCTTTCTTTCAAAATTGCCAATTTTGAATTTGTAAGTCTTTAACTTCTTTGCATTTCTTCTTTCATCTTATGGGTCTCTCTCTCTCTTCAAGTCAAATCTCATCTGGGTTTTGTATTTCTGGATTTAATTTCTTGGTTTTATGTGACGCCCCCAAAATAGGTTTAATACCAACCCATTCTGAGTCGCCAAATACATTGTAAGACCCCAACTTTTATGAATAAAGATTTAATTTTTTTTATATTCTTTCGAAATAGTAAGGTGTTGATTGATAAATGTGAAAGTTATGGGTAAAATGTGCAAATATTTTTAAAATGAGCAAGTGGTTATAAAATATTCTTGTTGTCGGGGAATATTTGTTTGGTCGTGGAATATTCTTGTTGTCGGGGAATATTCGTACGACGGCGCAGCTATTTGTGGGCCCCCACAACAGAATAACTGTCGGATATAGAAAGCGACAGAAATAACTTTTTTACAAAAATAACGGCGTAGTTGTTACCGTTAGTACTGTTGAAATACCCGGTGGTTAAAATACAGTGATACGCGGTGTTGCACAGTAGCACACGGTATTGCACAGTATTTCAAATTATTGAGTCTTACGTGAGAAGGAACTTATTCAATTATTGTTACAGTAATTACTGTTCAATATTTTATATTATTGACTCAATAATTGCTACGTTGATATTTTATATTATTGACTCAATAATTGTTACATTGATATTTTATTGACTCAATAATTACTACGTTGCTATTTTTTATGATTGATTCAATAATGACTACAATTGATATTTTGTAGTATTGATTCAATAATTATCACTGCACAGTATTTCACATTATCAACTCAATAATTCATATTATTTGAATAATATTATTAGATAGCATTATTGACAATGTCTAAGGAAGTTCTGTCTAGGAGGGGTTATTTAATTGCGCGCCAGTAAGGAGAAGTCCTTATCGAAAGGCCCCCTCTTTCTTGGGAACGACCTGGTTGTCAATATTGTAGTTCTGTAATATTATCTGTGAATAATTAATTATTGATTTATATGATAAGAAAATATTTATTTTGTGGATATTAAAGAAGGAATTGGTACTGATGAGTTTTTATCAATATTTTGGTGTGAGAAATCATCTGGTTGTGGATTTCGGATAATTTATGTTTGGAATTTGAAAAAACTTTATTCTGCAAAGTTGTAGAGAATTAAATTTTCTATGGAAGGACATAGAATTTGTATTTTTCTGACAAGGGGGCTATTTATTATGAATTATTGAAGTTTCAGAAAATAAATATTTTTTTTATAAAAAGGTGGGCCCCACTTTTGTTGGAAAATTTTTAGCCGCCAGGCGGCAGAATTTTTTTTTAAAAAATATTATTTTATTATTTTAGTCTCCTTTGGCATCCTAAGCTTTTTCTATAAATAGGGTGCTTAGGTTAGAATTGAAAATCACACCAGAATCAGAAGTTTTCTCTCTCTATAATATCGAGCGTATTTTTGTGAGTATTTCAATACTTTGAGTATTAGTATTCAGCGCAAATTTCCTTCGGTATTATATCTGATATTCCAGTCAGAAGTACTATTCTTTTGAGGTAAGGGATGTTATTTTCTTTCGTAAATGATGTTATTCTTTTCAATATCATTATACCAAAATATTGGCATGAATTTTATTATGAAATTTTTACTTTTTCGTCGGGGTTACTATTCACGTATACGGCATTATTCACGTATACGGCACTATTCACGAAAAAATAAAATTTTCTTCTGTTTGTCCAAATTACTTGTTAAGGTTCATACCTTTGATTGGATCTAAGTTTTGAGTTTTATTCTTGAATTTTGCTCCACAAAGTATTATTATGGAATATTCTTGAACTTTGATAAACTAAAATACGAATCCTTAATCTTATCCTTTATTTCACTGGATTCGTTATTTATATGATTTTTTATCATCCTCAGTTTTAAGTGGTGATGTAACTGAATATCTTTGGCCTGTAGAGCAAAGATGAATGATTACCTGATGAATATCTTTGGCCTGTAGTGCAAAGATGACAGGTGTTGAGATGAACATGATCACTGATGATACAAATGAATATCTTTGGCCGTAGTGCGAAGATGAATATTTGATTTGAGATATATATTGATTGATGTTACAGGGATAAAATATTGATGATGGACTTTTAAATCATAGAAGATAGTAGACTTCATTATCTGCTTAACTCTTCTAATGATTTGTTATTTTCGCTGCGAATATTGATCTAAGATTGGTTGTCCATTATATTTTATCCGATTTATTGAAGGCTAACGATAATTTATTTTCCATTATCTTAGTCATAATATTCTTTACTGGGCTAGTTGAGCTCACCCTTTTCATCTGTTGTCCTCTTCAGGAAATGAGAATGTTGCGGGAACTAGTCGGGGGACAGAGTGATAGGTCCGAGTTAGAGCAGTAGTAGTCCTCACTATTTTTGATAAATAGTGTGATAATAATTGTAATGAGGACTTAGTTTGAATATTAATATTTTCTACATATTTGTATTGACACTCACAGTTGTGTGGTCGTATTTTGCACGACCGTATGATATTAAGTTTGTATTTGAATTCTGTACCATGTATTTGGCGACTCAGAATGGGTTGGGTTGACTGGACCTATTCTGGGGGGCGTCACAGTTGGTATCAGAGCTTAGGGATATGATCTCTGGCGGAGATCGGGGAATAGAACTAGGAGGGGAGAGACGAGTAAATCATTCGCTAGTGTGTTCTACCTAAGCTTATGTGGTATTTAATTGGTCAGTCGGAGCATAGGATTAATATGTGATATGTTGATTTGTTTAATTAACCCTTGTTTTATGGCAGTATTTGAGAATGGCAGTTGAGAACGTTAACAACGAAGTGAATGAGACCGTGGAGACACCTTTAATCACTAACCAGGAGAACGTGCAACAAGAAAGCAATGTTCATCCTGAAAATAACGCTGGTCAGACGATAAACGATGAGATGTTTAGAAGTTTTCTGCAGTTCATGCAAAACCAGACGAGGGAGACTCGTGTGCAACATATAGGCGGCGATAATAACAACTCGCGAGTTGTCACTGCCAAGCAGTTCAAAGAATTGGGACCACCAGAGTTTCTGAAAAAGCCAGATCCGATCAAGGCGGAGACGTGGATTAAACAAATTACCAAGATATTTGATGTCTTGGTATGTACGGAGGAACAGAAGGTTCCATTCGCCACGTTTATGTTCCGTGGAGAGGCAGATTACTGGTGGGAATCCGTGAAGCGTACCCAGCCTGCCGCACTCAAGATGTCTTGGGAAGCGTTCCAGAAACTGTTTAATGATAAGTACTTTCCTGAAAGTATTCGTCATATGAAGGAAGTAGAGTTTATCAGACTCGAGCAAAACAACATGACGGTATCCCAGTACGAGGCTGTAAGACCCCGAATTTTATGAAATAAAAGTATTCAATTTTTCTATTTAGTAAATGGTTAAATTGATAAAAGTTTAAAGTTAAGGGTGATATATGTAAATTTTTTTAAAATAAGCAAGTGTTATAAAATATTCTTGTTGTCGGGGAATATTCGTTTGGTCGTAGAATATTCTTGTTGTCGGGGAATATTCGTACGACGGCGCAGCTATTTGTGGGCCCCACAACGGAATAACTGTCGGATATAGAAAGCGACAGAAATAACTTTTTTACAAAATAACGACGTGGTTGTTACCGTTAGTACTGTTAAAATACCCGGTGGTTAAAATACAGTGATACACGGTGTTGCATAGTAGCACACGGTATTGCACAGTATTTCGAATTATTGAGTCTTACGTGAGAAGCCATTACTCAATTATTGTTACAGTAATTACTGTTCAATATTTTATATTATTGACTCAATAATTGCTACGTTGATATTTTATATTATTGACTCAATAATTGTTACATTGATATTTTATTGACTCAATAATTGCTACGTTGCCATTTTATATGATTGATTCAATAATGGCTACAGTTGATATTTTGTAGTATTGATTCAATAATTGTCGTTGCACAGTATTTCACGTTATCAACTCAATAATTCATATTATTTGAATAATATTATTAGATAGCATTATTGACAATGTCTAAGAAAGTTCTGTCTAGGAGGGGTTATTTAATTGCGCGCCAGTAAGGAGAAGTCCTTATCGGAAGGCCCCCTCTGTCCTGAGAACGACCTGGTTGTTAATATTGTAGTTCTATAATATTATTTGTGAATAATTAATTATTGATTTATATGATAAGAAAATATTTATTTTGTGGATATTAAAGAAGGAATTGGCGCTGATGAGTTTTTATCAATATTTTGGTGTGAGAAATCATCTGTTTTTGGATTTCGGATATTTATGTTTGGAATTTGGAAAAACTTCCTTCTGCAAAGTTGTAGAGAATTAAATTTCCTATAGAAGAACATAGAATTTGTATTTTTCTGACAAAGGGGCTATTTGTTATGAATTATTGAAGTTTCAGAAAATAAATACTATTTAATGGGTGGGACCCACTTTTGTTGAAAAAAATTTGAATTTGAGGAGCAGCCGGCGGCTGGAGTTTTTTAAAAATAATAATATTTTATTATTTTAGTCTCCTTTGGCATCCTAAGTTTTTCCTATAAATAGGGTGCTTAGGTTAGAATTGAAAATCACACCAGAATTATAAGTTTTCTCTCTCTATAATATCGAGCGTATTTTTGTGACTATTTCAATACTTTGAGTATTAGTATTCAGCGCAAGTTTCTTTCGATATTATATCCGATATTTCAGTCAGAGGTACTATTCTTTTGAGGTAAGGGATGGTAAGGGATGTTATTTCTTACATAAATGATGTTATTCTTTTCAATATCATTATACCAAAATATTGGCATGAATTTTATTATGAAATTCTCACTTTTTTCGTCGGAGTTACTATTCATGTATACGACACTATTCACGTATACGACACTATTTATAAATACGATACTATTCACGAGTACTATTCACGAAGTATGATTTTTCTTATGAAATTTCTATCTTTTTCATGTCGAGGTTACTATTCACGTATACGACACTATTCACGTATACGGCACTATTCACTTATACGGTACTATTCACCGAAAAATAAATTTTCTTCTATTTGTCCAAGTTGTCTGTTAAGGTTCATATCTTTGATTGGATCTAAGTTTTGAGCTTTATTTTTGAATTTTGCTCCACAAAGTATTATTATGGAGTATTTTTAAACTTGGAGATCGATGTTTTGATCAAATTATTTTTATTATCATATATAACATTTTTATAACCCTGGTGATGAAATTTCTCTTTGACTTGAGTGTAAAGATAGGTAGATTATTGGTATGATCATGACTATAGATTCTCTTTGGCTAGTAGTGCAAAGATGGATTGTTGACTGGTATGTTCATGACCATTGAATTTACAATTGAATATCTTTAGCTTAAGGGCAAAGGTGAATTGATCAACATGGTTATAATTATTGTTTATATAAATTCTGAAATGGTTAGATATTTTTTGAGATATGAATATCTTTGGCCTGTAGCGCAAAGATGAGCTGTTGATTTGTGAATATCTTTGGCATGTAGTGCAAAGATGATCTGTTGTTGAATATCTTTGGCCTGTAGTGCAAAGATGAGCTGTTGATTTGTGAATATCTTTGGCCTGTAGTGCAAAGATGAATGATTAATTATTGAATATCTTTGGCTTGTAATGCAAAGATGAATTGATTAGCATGATTATGAACAGGAACTGTGATTTGGTATAATCATGATCTTTGGTGTTTCAGGTAAAGACAGGTGATGAGAATTATCTTCGTCCTGAGTGCGAAGAGGAATTCATCAAGATAATTATGATCATGAACTTACATGATTGTGGACAGGAATTGTTGATTGATGTTACAGGGATAAAATATTATTGGTGGACTTTTAACACGGAGAAGATAATAAATATTATAGTCTATTTGACTCTTCTAATGGATTGCTCGTTCCACCGCAACTATGGTTGAAAAGTTTTATCATCTACCATATGTTATAAATCTCTGATTTATCACTGATGAAGACTATTGATAATTTAATTATCTTTAGTCATGATATTCTTTACTGGGCTATTTGTGCTCACCCTTTTGCTTCACAATTCCTTTCAGGTAATAAGAGTGTAGCTGGGTCGAGCTGGATAACAGGGGAATAGAACGAGGGTCTAGAACTGTTGAAGTTTTCCACCAAACAGTATGAAAATAATTTTATTGAAAATTTTAGATAAGTACGTCGTATTTTATACGTCATTTAGCGGTTGTTTTTGGTGACCTGACTTAGGTGAGGTGAACCCAACTTTGGAAGGGTGTTTTGTTACTATTATACAAGATGTCTAACCATATACGACTTCATGTTATCATAAGACATGGTTGTGCACATCCACTTGCTGATTATATCCATGAACACTACCTATATAATCTTGGAGTACGGTTAGAATATAATTCTCAGTTTGAGACAACAGATATAATTATATGGCAAGAGAAGACCCACCATTGGAATGAACAAGATAGTAATCTTCTCATTTTTCTTTGGGGTCTATTGGGTCAACCAAGAATAATTCTCGAGTCCTACGATATCTATTATAACCTAGATGCATGGCCTCCCATGTACGAAGGTTTCTTTGAACATTTTTCAAAGATTTTAATTCCTAAAACAGTTATTGACTGTACCTTTCTGTAACGTATTATTGATTTGGAGTATGGGCACTGTATTTTTATTGAAACTCACAGTTTAATTGTGGTCGTATTTTGTACGACAGTTTAAAAAGTTAGAACTTGAAGATTTGTATTTGAAATTTTTGTTGAGTGTATTTCGTGGCGACCCAGAATGGGTTGGGTGGATTGGACCTATTTTGGGGGCGTTACAGAGGCTAAGTTCGCGGAGCTGTCCAGGTTTGCACCTCATTTGGTGGAGAATGAGGAACGTATGACGCGGATGTTTCTAAGAGGTTTGAAACCCGAAATACGTCAATACCTCATTTCTCATAAATTTTCTCTATATTCGGATTAGTAAACAGGGCCCAGTTATTAGAACGAGATAATGATTATGTTCAACCGAGGGACCACAACCAAGGTCGTACCGGTGGCAGCAGTCATCGGAGCAATGACAACCAGCGAGGAGGAAAGTATGACAGAAACGGTAACCACTCCGGTGGTAATCGTGGCCATGATAGTAGAAGAAGCGAATCGGGAGGAGATTTTAAAAAGAGAAGGTATAACAATGAGAACGCGAAGATGTCAACATCAGCACCAGCATCAACTGTTTCGAGGGGAGGAGTAACGACCACCGGTCGTATGCTATAAGTGCGGGAAAGAGGGACACATCAGTCCAAACTGTCCACAATAATTCAAAGGATGCTATAACTGTGGAAAAGAAGGACATATAGCTCGAGATTGTCCTGTTACGAAACCAAGTTCAGCGGGGGTGGTGATTCCAAAGGCGGTTGCAGACAAGTCAAAGTCGGTGATTCCTGGTAGAGCGTTTGTCGTGACAGCCCAAAACGCGAGGAATCCACACGAGGTGATTACGGGTAAGCTGATCATAAACTCTTGCGAAGTTTACACATTGTTAGATACCGGTGCTACCCATTCTTTTATTTCACTTGCTTGTGCTCAACGTTTGAACTTGACTTCTGATAAATTAGACTTTGACTTATCTGTTGAAACTCCGTTAGGAGAAACCTTTGTTACATCTACAGTTTACAAATCTTGCTTGATTCAGATTGGTACCCTTACCTTACCTGTTGATCTTATATCTTTGAAAATACTTGCATTTGACGTGATTTTAGGAATTAACTGGTTAACCACTTACCATGCCAAAATTGATTGTTTTCGTAAGGTTGTTAGTTTTCATATTCCTAATCAACCTGTTGTGCGAATCCAAACCACCAAACCACTAAAATCAGTCAATATCATTTCAAATCCCAAGGCTATTCGTTTATTGAAAAACGGATGTCAAGCTTTCTTAGCTCATGTCACTGATCTAAACCAGAATACATCAGATTTGAATAATATTTTCGTTGTTAATGAATTTCCTGATGTATTTCCCGAAGAACTTTCTGGTCTACCCCCAGAACGTGAAGTTGAATTCTTTATTGACCTTGAGCCCGGTACAAAGCCCATTTCTAAAACCCCATATCGAATGGCTCCTATTGAACTTCAGGAGTTAAAGATCCAATTACAAGAGTTGTTAGACATCGGTTTTATTCGTCCTAGTACGTCTCCTTGGGGTGCTCCTGTTTTATTCGTAAAGAAGAAAGACGGGAGTATGCGACTTTGTATTGACTATCGGGAGTTGAACCATGTCACCATCAAGAATAGGTATCCGTTACCTCGTATTCATGACCTGTTCGACCAGTTGCAAGGAGCGCAATTCTTTTCAAAGATCTATCTTCGTTCTGGATATCATCAGTTGAAGATTAAAACTGAGGATATTCCAAAGACTGCTTTCAGAACACGGTACGGGCATTATGAGTTCTTAGTCATGTCTTTTGGATTGACTAATGCTCCTGCTGCTTTCATGGATATGATGAACCGTGTATTTAAGGAGTATTTGGATCAATTCGTTGTTGTCTTTATTGATGACATCCTCATCTATTCTAAAAGCCGTGAAGATCATGAACACCATTTGAAGTTGGTACTTCAAAAGCTTCGTGAGAACAAGCTATACGCCAAGTTAAAGAAATGCGAGTTCTGGCTTGAGGAAGTAGCATTCCTTGGGCACGTGGTATCGAAACGTGGAGTATCTGTTGACCCGACGAAGATTGAAGCAATACAAAGCTGGGAGCAACCTAAGTCGGTGACCGAAGTACGAAGTTTTCTGGGCTTAGCTGGTTATTATCGGAGATTCGTAGAAGGATTTTCTCGAATCGCTACTCCATTAACTCAGTTGACTCGGAAAGATACAAAATTCGTTTGGAGCGAGGAATGCGAGAAGAGCTTCCAAGAACTCAAGAGAAGACTTATCTCGGCACCTGTTTTGACAATACCATCTGGTTCGGATGGATTTGTTATCTACAGCGATGGTTCGGGCAAAGGGTTAGGATGTGTTCTCATGCAACATGGGAAAGTCATAGCCTATGCCTCGCGACAACTCAAAGAATATGAGAGGAATTATCCTACTCATGATCTAGAGTTGGCAGCAGTCGTTTTCGCGTTGAAGATCTGGAGACATTACTTGTACGGAGAGAAAGTGGAGATTTATATGGATCATAAGAGCCTTAAATATTTCTTCACTCAGAAGGAACTCAACATGCGACAACGACGTTGGCTTGAGCTATTGAAAGATTACGATCATACCATCCAATACCATCTTGGAAAAGCGAACGTGGTAGCTGACGCGTTTGAGTAGAAGATCATATGTGGAAACGAATGCGATGATGTCAAGTATACGCGTAGAACCAGCTTTGATTGATAAAGTTAAAGCTGCTCAAGCTACGGATGCGGAGCTGATGAAAATGACGAAGAAGGTACAAGAAGGTGCCATCCCAGAAGCAAGAATCGATGAAGAGGGAATACTTCGAGTCAACTCCAGACTTTGTGTTCCTAACGATTCCGACTTGAAGTATAGAATCATGATGGAGGCACACAACACACCGTTTGCGATCCATCCTGGGAGTACTAAAATGTATCGTGATCTTCGACATACATTTTGGTGGAGCAATATGAAGAGAGAGATCGCGGAGTTCATCTCGAGATGTTTAACTTGTCAACGTGTAAAGGCGGAGCATCAAGTGCCGAAGGGTCCATTGCAACCACTGGAGATTCTGAAATGGAAGTGGGAACACATTACGATGGATTTCGTTACGGGTCTTTCTAAGGTTTCTCAAGGCATAGATGCAATTTGGATTATTGTTGATAGGTTAACGAAGTCTGCACATTTCTTGCCTATACGAGAGACTTATTCCCTTGAACGTCTTGCTTATATGTACGTGAATGAGATTGTGAGATTGCATGGCATGCCAGTATCCATAGTTTCGGATCGTGACCCCAGATTTACTTCACGATTTTGGATCAGTTTGCAGAAAGTTATGGGCACGGATTTACGATTCAGTTCGGCTTATCATCCTCAAACAGATGGACAATCGGAAAGAACTATTCAAACTCTTGAAGATCTATTGAGACTCTGTGTTCTAGACTTCAAAGGGAGTTGGGATAAGTACTTACCATTGGTGAAATTCTCCTACAACAACAGTTATCAGGCAAGTATAGGCGTAGCTCCATTCGAAGCGTTGTATGGGAGAAAGTGTTGCTCTCCAGTATGTTGGAACGAGGTGGGTGAAACAACATTGTTGGGACCGGAGTTAGTACGTATGACTACAGAAAAGATCCAAATGATTCGACAACGTATACAAATCGCACAAGATCGACAAAAGAGTTATGCGGATCTTCATCGAAAGGACGTGAAATTTAATGTTGGAGACCATGTGTTATTACGTATTGCTCCATGGAAGGGAGTTACGAGGTTTGGGAAGAGAGGAAAGCTCAACCCACGATTTATTGGTCCATTTGAGATTTTTGACCGAATAGGAAATGTGGCCTATAGACTCGCTTTACCTCCAAGCATGTCTCGTGTTCATAACGTGTTTCACATATCCGTGTTACGTAAATATGTGAAGGATCCAAACCGCATTATTGAGTTAGAACCAGACGAGATAGCCAAAGATTTAATGTACGAGGAGGTACCTGTCAAGATCTTGGATAGGAAAGAGCATGTCCTACGCTCGAAAATTATACCTCAAGTTAAAGTTTTATGAAGAAACCATGCAATTGAGGAAATGACGTGGGAATTGGAATCGGAAATGAAAGCGAGGTATCCTCACCTTTTCGACATACCAGGTACGTACGTCAATTTCGAGGATGAAATTTCATAAGGAGAGGAGGTTGTAAGACCCCAACTTTTATGAATAAAGATTTAATTTTCTTTATATTATTTCGAAATAGTAAGGTGTTGATTGATAAATGTGAAAGTTATGGGTGAAATGTGCAAATATTTTTAAAATGAGCAAGTGGTTGTAAAATATTCTTGTTGTCGGAGAATATTTGTTTGGTCGTGGAATATTCGTGCGACGGCGCAGCTATTTGTGGGCCCCCACAACGGAATAACTGTCGGATATAGAAAGCGACAGAAATAACTTTTTTACAAAAATAACGGCGTAGTTGTTACCGTTAGTACTGTTGAAATACCCGGTGGTTAAAATACAGTGATACGCGGTGTTGCACAGTAGCACACGGTATTGCACAGTATTTTGAATTATTGAGTCTTATGTGAGAATGAACTTATTCAATTATTGTTACAGTAATTACTGTTCAATATTTTATATTATTGACTCAATAATTGCTACGTTGATATTTTATATTATGGACTCAATAATTGTTACATTGATATTTTATTGACTCAATAATTGCTACGTTGCTATTTTTTATGATTGATTCATTAATGACTACAGTTGATATTTTGTAGTATTGATTCAATAATTGTCACTGCACAGTATTTCACATTATCAACTCAATAATTCATATTATTTGAATAATATTATTAGATAGCATTATTGACAATGTCTAAGAAAGTTCTGTCTAGGAGGGGTTATTTAATTGCGCGCCAGTAAAGGAGAAGTCCTTATCGGAAGGCCCCCTCTTTCTTGGGAACGACCTGGTTGTCAATATTGTAGTTCTGTAATATTATCTGTGAATAATTAATTATTGATTTATATGATAAGGAAATATTTATTTTGTGGATATTAAAGAAGGAATTGGCGCTGATGAGTTTTTATCAATATTTTGGTGTGAGAAATCATCTGGTTGTGGATTTCGGATAATTTATGTTTGGAATTTGAAAAAACTTTCTTCTGCAAAGTTGTAGAGAATTAAATTTTCTATGGAAGGACATAGAATTTGTATTTTTCTGACAAGGGGGCTATTTATTATGAATTATTGAAGTTTCAGAAAATAAATATTTTTTTTATAAAAAGGTGGGCCCCACTTTTGTTGGAAAATTTTTAGCCGCCAGGCGGCGGAATTTTTTTTTTTTAAAATATTATTTTATAATTTTAGTCTCCTTTGGCATCCTAAGCTTTTTCTATAAATAGGGTGCTTAGGTTAGAATTGAAAATCACACCAGAATCAGAAGTTTTTTCTCTCTATAATATCGAGCGTATTTTTGTGAGTATTTCAATACTTTGAGTATTAGTATTCAGTGCAAGTTTCCTTCGGTATTATATCCGATATTCCAGTCAGAAGTACTATTCTTTTGAGGTAAGGGATGTTATTTTCTTTCGTAAATGATGTTATTCTTTTCAATATCATTATACCAAAATATTGGCATGGATTTTATTATGAAATTCTTACTTTTTCGTCGGGATTACTATTCACGTATACGGCACTATTCACGTATACGGCACTATTCACGGAAAAATAAAATTTTCTTCTGTTTGTCCAAATTACTTGTTAAGGTTCATACCTTTGATTGGATCTAAGTTTTGAGTTTTATTCTTGAATTTTGCTCCACAAAGTATTATTATGAAATATTCTTGAACTTTGATAAACTAAAATACGAATCCTTAATCTTATCCTTTATTTCACTGGATTCGTTATTTATATGATTTTTCATCATCCTTAGTTCTAAGTGGTGATGTAACTGAATATCTTTGGCCTGTAGAGCAAAGATGAATGATTACCTGATGAATATCTTTGGCCTGTAGTGCAAAGATGACAGGTGTTGAGATGAACATGATCACTGATGATGCAAATGAATATCTTTGGCCGTAGTGCGAAGATGAATATTTGATTTGAGATATATATTAATTGATGTTACAGGGATAAAATATTGATGATGGACTTTTAAATCATAGAAGATAGTAGACTTCATTATCTGCTTAACTCTTCTAATGATTTGTTATTTTCGCTGCGAATATTGATCTAAGATTGGTTGTCCATTATATTTTATCCGATTTATTGAAGGCTAACGATAATTTATTTTCCATTATCTTAGTCATAATATTCTTTAGTGGGCTAGTTGAGCTCACCCTTTTCATCTGTTGTCCTCTTCAGGAAATGAGAATGTTGCGGGAACTAGTCGGGGGACAGAGTGATGGTCCGAGTTAGAGCAGTAGTAGTCCTCACTATTTCTGATAAATAGTGTGATAATAATTGTAATGAAGAATTAATTTGAATATTAATATTTTCTACATATTTGTATTGACATTCACAGTTGTGTGGTCGTATTTTGCACGACCGTATGATATAAAGTTTGTATTTGAATTCTGTACCATGTATTTGGCGACTCAGAATGGTTTGGGTTGACTGGACCTATTCTGGGGGGCGTCACATACATGGTACATAATTCAAATACAATCTTTTATAACATACGGTCGTGCAAACTACGACAACACAAACTGTGAATTTCAATACAAATCGCATATAGTACGAAATATAAACATTCAAATTCACTCCTTATTAATTACAATCATTATCCCACTATTTTATAGAATAGTGATGATGTAAGACCCCAACTTTTATGAATAAAGATTTAGTTTTCTTTATATATTATTTTGAATAGTAAGGTGTTGTTTTGATAAATATGAAAGTTATGGGTGAAATGTGCAAACATTTTTAAAATGAGCAAGTGGTTATAAAATATTCTTGTTGTCGGGGAATATTCGTTTGGTCGTGGAATATTCTTGTTGTCGGGAAATATTCGTACGACGGCGCAGCTATTTGTGGGCCCTCACAACGGAATAAATGTCGGATATAGAAAGCGACAGAAATAACTTTTTTACAAGATAACGGCGTGGTTGTTACCATTAGTACTGTTGAAATACTCGGTGGTTAAAATACAGTGATACACGGTGTTGCATAGTAGCACACGGTATTGCACAGTATTTTGAATTATTGAGCCTTACGTGAGAAGCCATTACTCAATTATTGTTACAATAATTACTGTTCAATATTTTATATTATTGACTCAATAATTGTTACGTTGATATTTTACATTATTGACTCAATAATTATTACATTGATATTTTATTGACTCAATAATTGCTACGTTGCCATTTTATATGATTGATTCAATAATGGCTACAGTAGATATTTTGTAGTATTGATTCAATAATTATCGGTGCACAGTATTTCACGTTATCAACTCAATAATTCATATTATTTGAATAATATTATTAGATAGCATTATTGACAATATCTAAGGAAGTTCTGTCTAGGAGGGGTTATTTAATTGCGCGCCAGTAAGGAGAAGTCCTTATCAGAAGGCCCCCTCTGTCCTGGGAACGACCTGGTTGTTAATATTGTAGTTCTATAATATTATTTGTGAATAATTAATTATTGATTTATATGATAAGGAAATATTTATTTTGTGGATATTAAAGAAGGAATTGGCGCTGGTGAGTTTTTATCAATATTTTGGTGTGAGAAATCATCTGTTTTTGAATTTCGAATAATTTAAGTTTGGAATTTGCAAAAACTTTATTCTGCAAAGTTGTAGAGAATTAAATTTTCTATGGAAGGACATAGAATTTGTATTTTTCTGACAAAGGGGCTATTTATTATGAATTATTGAAGTTTCGGAAAATATATATATTTAATGGGCGGGCCCCACTTTTGTTGAAATCTGATTTTTTTGGTAGCAGCCGGCGGCTGGAGAATTTTAAAAATAATAATATTATTTTATTATTTTAGTCTCCTTTGGCATCCTAAGTTTTCCCTATAAATAGGGTGCTTAGGTTAGAATTGAAAATCACACCAGAATCAGAAGTTTTCTCTCTCTATAATATCTAGCGTATTTTTGTGAGTATTTCTATACTTTGAGTGTTGCTATTCAGTACAAGTTTTCTTCAGTATTATATCCGATATTTCAGTCAGAGGTACTATCTTTTTGAGGTAAGGGATGTTATTTCTTTCGTGAATGATGTTATCCTTTTCTATATCATTATACCGAAATATTGTCATGAATTTTATGTTGAAATTCTTACTTTTTCCGTCAGGGGTTACTATTCACGTATACGGCCACGTATACGGCACTATTCACGGAAAAATTAAATTTTCTTCGATTTGTCCAAATTGCTTGTTAAGGTTACTATCTTTGATTGTATCCAAGTTTTGAGCTATATTCTTGAATTTTGCTCCATAATTGATTATTACGAGGTATTTTGGAATTGGATATACTAAAATACGAATCCTTAGTCTTTGTCTTTTATCTCACTGGATTCGTTTTTTTAAAATATTTTTCATCATTCTCAGTCCTAAAAGGTGATGTAACTGAATATCTTTGGCCTGTAGAGCAAAGATGAATGATTACTTGATGAATATGTTTGGCCTGTAGAGCAAAGATGAATGATTACCTGATGAATATCTTTGGCCTGTAGTGCAAAGATGACAGGTGTTGAGATAAATATGACCACTGATGATACAAATGAATATCTTTGGCCTGTAGTGCAAAGATGAATATTTGATTCGAGATGTATATTGATTGATGTTACAGGGATAAAATATTGATGATGGACTTTTAAATCATAGAAGATAGTAGACTTGATTCTCTGCTTAACTCTTCTAATGAATTGTTATTTCCGCTGCTATTATTGATCTAAGATTGGTTGTCCATTATATTTTATCTGATTTATTGAAGGCTAACGATAATTTATTTTCCATTATCTTAGTTATAATATTCTTTACTGAGCTAGTTGAGCTCACCCTTTTCATCTGTTGTCCTCTTCAGGAAATGAGAATGTTGCGGGGACTAGTCGGGGGACAGAGTGATGGTCCGAGTTAGAGCAGTAGTAGTCCTCACTATTTTGATAAATAGTGTGATAATAATTGTAATGAGGACTTAGTTTGAATCTTAATATTTTCTACATATTTGTATTGACACTCACAGTTGTGTGGTCGTATTTTGCACGACCGTATGATATAAAGTTTGTATTTGAATTCTGTACCATGTATTTGGCGACTCAGAATGGGTTGGGTTGAATGGACCTATTCTGGGGGCGTCACAGATGACTTCTACTGATCTAACTCTGACCATCACTCTGATCCCCGACTAGTCCCCGCGATATTCTTATTTTTTGAAGAGAATAATGGAAGAAAAGGGTGAGCTCAACTAGCCCAGTAAAGAATATTATGACTAAGATAATGAATAATAAATTATCGTTAGTCTTCAATAAATCAGATAAAATATAATGGACAACAAGTTTTAGATCAATATTCGCAGCGGAAATAACAATTCATTAGAAGAGTTAAGTAGAGAATGAAGTCTACTATCTTCTATGATTTAAAAGTCAATCATCAATATTTTATCCCTGTAACATCAATCAATATATATCTCAAATCAATATTCATCTTTGCACTACGACCAAATATATTCATTTGTATCACCAGTTGGTCATGTTCATCTCAACACCTGTTCATCTTTGCATTACAGGCAAAAAATATTCATCAAGTAATCATTCATCTTTGCACTACAGGCCAAAGATATTCATCAAGTAATCTTTCATCTTTGCACTACAGGCCAAAGATATTCAGTTATCTCACCATTTAGGACTGAGGATGATGAAATACAATATAAGAAACGAATCCAGTGAGATAAAGGACAAGTATTAGGGATTCGTAATTTAGTTTATCCAAGTTTAATAATACTCCGTAATATTCAATTGTGGAGCAAAATTCAAGAATGAAGTTCAAAACTTGGATACAATAAAAAAAAATATTTTTTTATCGTGAATAGTAACTCGTGAATAGCAACACGACATGAAAAGATAAGAATTTCACAAGAAAGTTCAGAAAATTATTCAGGTGAAATAATACTAGATGAAGTGCAAAACTTAAGAAATTTCTGATCATTTCAGGAATTATAGAAGCAATACTTACCGTAATAAGTTGTTAGGAATCCGAAATTAAACAATATACAAAACTGCAATTGGATTTTCACCCGTCAGGCGGTAGTCCGCTCAAACAGATTATTTTCATAATTTAATAACAACTTAATACGAATGGTTATTCACCAGGCATGCGGTAGTCCGCGTAGACAGGTTATTCCCACAGAATAATAAAGTATGGAATAACAACAGAATTTTACTATGCATGCGGTAGTTCGCGTAAACAGGTTATTCCAACAGAATAATAAAGAATGGAATAACAATCCTTACGAGTATTAAAAGAAAATAACTCTACTCATGAATACGAAATAAATAATACTCCTTACCTTAAAAATTTGTAGACTACACTAGTATAATAGCAGAATACTCTTCTTCTTTCTCTCTTATTCTCTCTATAGCTTTACTGAATTGGTGAGAAATAATGAAGAAATGAGCTTCTATTTATAGGCTCGACAGAATAAGGATAAAATAGTCTTTTCGCCATAATTTATGATATCATCGCTTACATAATCGATCCTATGACATCATTGCTTATCTCATCGCTCCGATGGCATCTTGCTTACCTCATCGCTTCGATGACATCATTGCTTGCATCATAAGAGTTCAAATTTAATTTGTACTCTTCCACCTCGTTTAACTTTTATACCATGAATTTACTATAATAATGTTACCATTCAAATTATAAAAATCATACTATTATATAATCACATCATACTACGATAATGTAATATTATAATAATATATTTCATTGAATTATTTTATCGGACAAGATAAAATACCAACTTTCAACAAATGTCACATGTTAAAAATTTCTCCGTTTAAATCCGCATTGAATAAATATTTTCTTATCATATATATCAAAAATTAATTATTTATAAATAATATTACAGAACTACAATATTGACAACCAGGTCGTTCCCAGAAAAGAGGGGGCCTTCCGATAAGGATTTCTCCTTACTGGCGCGCAATTAATCAACCCCTTTCCTAGACATAACTTCCTTAGACATTGCCAATAATGTTATTTAATAATATTATTCAAATAATATGAATTATTGATTTGATAATTTGAAATAATGTGTAATGACAATTATTGAATCAATAATATAAAATAGCAAAGTAGCACTTATTGATATAAAATATCAACGTAGCAAATATTGAACCAATAAAATATTATGCAATTATTGAATCAATAATATAAAATACTGAACAGTAATTACTGTAACAATAATTGAGTAAGTTACTTCCTACGTAAGAATCAATAATTCAAAATACTGTGCAATACCATGTGCTACTGTGCAACACCACGTATTACTGTATTTTAACCACCGGGTATTTCAACAGTACTAACAGTAACAGTTTTGCCGTTATTTTTATAAAAAAGTTACTTCTGTCACTTTCTATATCCGACATTTATTCCGTTGTGGGGTCCGTCAATGACTGCGCCGTCGTACGAATATTCTCCTGACAAAAAGAATATTCTCGACCAAATGAATATTCTCTGACACAACGAATATTTTATAACCACTTGCTTACTTTGTAAACTTTGTACATTTCACCCATAACTTATCACATTTATCAAATTAACACCTTACTATTTCAAAATAATATATAAAAAAAATTAAATCTTATTCATAAAATTTGGGGTCTTACAACCTCTCCTCCTTATGAAATTTCATCCTCGAAATTGACATACGTACCTGGTATGTCGAAAAGGTGAGGATACCTCGTTTTCATTTTCGATTCTAACTCCCAGATCATTTTCTTGATATCATGATTCCTCCACAAAACTTTAACTTGAGGTATAACCTTTGAGCGTAGGACATATTCCTTCCTATCCAAGATCTTAACATGTACCTCCTCGTATGTTAAATCTTCGGTTATCTCGCCTGATTCTAACTCAATAATGTGGTTTGGATCTTTCACATATTTACGAAGCACAGATATGTGAAAAACGTTATGAACACAAGACATGCTTGGAGGTAAGGCGAGTCTATAGGCCACATTTCCTACTCGGTCAAGGATTTCAAATGCACTAATGAATCGTGGGTTGAGCTTTCCTCTCTTTCCGAAACTCGTAACTTCTTTCCATGGAGCAACACGTAATAATACATAATCTCCGACATTAAACTCCACGTCCCTTCGATGAAGATCAATATAACTCTTTTGTCGATCTTGTGCAGTTTGTATACGTTGCTGGATCATTTGAATCTTTTCTGTAGTCATACGTACTAACTCCGGTCCCAATAATGTTGCTTCACCCACCTCATCTCAGTATACTGGAGAACGACATTTTCGTCCATACAACGCCTCGATTGGAGTCATGCCTATACTTGACTGATAACTGTTGTTGTAGGAGAATTCCACCAATGGTAAGTACTTATCCCAACTCCCTTTGAAGTCTAGAACACAGAGTCTCAATAGATCTTCAAGAGTTTGGATAGTCCTTTCTGATTGCCCGTTCGTTTATGGATGATATGCCGAACTGAATCATAAATTCGAGCCCATATCTTTCTGCAAGCTGACCCAAAATCGGGAAGTGAATCTTGGGTCACAATCCAAAACTATGGATACTGGCATGCCATGCAATCTCACAATCTCATTCACGTACATACGAGCAAGACGTTCAAGGGAATAAGTATCTCGTATCAGCGAAAAATGAGCAGACTTGGTTAATCTATCAACAATAACCCAAATCGTATCTATGCCTTGAGAAACCTTAGGAAGACCCGTAACGAAATCCATCGTAATGTGTTCCCACTTCCATTTCAGAATCTTCAGTGGTTGCAATGGACCCTTCGGCACTTGATGCTCTGCCTTTACACGTTGACAAGTTAAACATCTCGAGATGAACTCCGCGATCTCTCTCTTCATATTGCTCCACCAAAATGTATGTCGAAGATCACGATACATTTTCGTACTCCCAGGATGGATCGCAAACGGTGTGTTGTGTGCCTCCATCATGATTCTATACTTCAAGTCGGAATCGTTAGGAACACAAAGTCTGGAGTTGACTTGAAGTATTCCCTCTTCATCGATTCTTGCTTCTGGGATGACACCTTCTTCTTCATCTTCATCAGCTCCGCATCCGTAGCTTGAGCAGCTTTAACTTTATCAATCAAAGCTGGTTCTACGCGTATACTTGACATCATCGCATGGGTCCTCGGAGTCTTGAACTCTATCTCTATCTTTTGTAAATCACACAAAATAGGCCTTGAAAGTATCACATTCGTTCCTGCATATGATCTTCTACTCAAAGCGTCAGCTACCACGTTCACTTTACCAGGATGGTATTGGATGGTATGGTCATAATCTTTCAACAGCTCAAGCCAACGTCGTTGCCGCATGTTAAGTTCCTTCTGTGTGAAGAAATACTTGAGGCTCTTATGATCCGTATAGATCTCCACTTTCTCCCCATACAGGTAGTGTCTCTAGATCTTCAACGCGAAAATGACTGCTGCCAACTCTAGATCATGAGTAGGATAATTCCTCTTATATTCCTTGAGTTATCACGAGGCATAGGCTATGACTTTCCCATGTTGCATGAGAACACATCCTAACCCTTTGCCCGAAACATCGCTGTAAATGACAAATTCATCCGAACCAGATGGTATCGTCAGAACAGGTGCCGAAATGAGTCTCCTCTTGAGCTCTTGAAAGCTCTTCTAGCATTCCTCGTTCCATACGAATTTTGTAACTTTCCGAGTCAGCTGAGTTAATGGAGTAGCGATTCTAGAAAATTCTTCCACGAATCTCCGATAATAACCAGTTAAGCCCAGAAAGCTATGTACTTCGGTCACCGACTTCGGTTGCTCCCAACTTTGTATTGCTTCAATCTTCGTCGGGTCCACAGATACTCCATATTTTGATACTACGTGCCCAAGGAATGCTACCTCCTCAAGCCAGAACTCGCATTTCTTTAGTTTGGCATATAGCTTATTTTCACGAAGCCTTTGAAGTACTAGCTTCAAGTGGTGCTCATGATTTTACGACTTTTGGAATAGATGAGGATGTCATCAATAAAGACAACCACGAACTGATCCAAATATTCCTTGAATACACAGTTCATCATATCCATAAAAACAGCAGGAGCATTAGTCAATCCAAAAGACATGACTAAGAATTCATAATGCCCGTATCGAGTTCTAAAGCAGTTTTCGGAATATCCTCAATTTTAATCTTCAGCTGATGATATCCAGAACGAAGATCGATCTTTGAAAAGAATTGTGCACTTTACAACTGGTCGAACACGTCATCAATACGAGGTAACGGATACCTATTCTTGATGGTGACATGGTTCAACTCCCGATAGTCAATACAAAGTCGTATACTCCCGTCTTTCTTCTTTACGAATAAAACAGAAGCACCCCAAGGAGATGTACTAGGACGTATAAAATCGATGTCTAACAACTCCTATAGTTGGACCTTTAACTCCTGAAGTTTTATAGGAGCCATTCGATATGGGGTTTTAAAAATGGGTTTTGTACCAGGTTCAAGGTCAATAAAGAATTCAACTTCACGTTTCGGCGGTAGACCGGGAAGTTCTTCGGAAAATACATCAGAAAACTCATTAACAACATAAATATCATTCAAACCTGACGTATTCTAGTTTAGATCAGTGACATGGGCTAAGAAAGCTTGACATCCGTTTTTCAATAAACGAATAGCTTTATGACTTGAAATAACATTGATTGATTTTAGCGGTTTGGTTGTTTGAATTCGCACAATAGGTTGCTTAGGAATATGAAAACTAACAACCTTACGAAAACAATCAATTTTGGCATGATAAGTGGTCAACCAGTCAATTCCTAAAATCACATCAAATGCAAGTATTTTCAACGATATAAGATCAACGGTAGGGTGAGGGTACCAATTTGAATCGAGCAAGATTGTAAACTGTAGATGTAACGAAGGTTTCTCCCAACGGAGTTTCAACAGATAAGTCAAAGTCTAATTTCTCAGGTGTCAAGTTCAAACGTTGAGCACAAGCAGGTGAAATAAAGAATGGGTAGCACCAGTATCTAATAAAGTGTAAACTTCGCAAGAATTTATTATCAGCTTACCCGTAATAACCTCGTTCGGGTTCCTTGCTTGTTGGGCAGTCACGACAAAAGCTCTTCCAGGAACCACTGACTTTGACTTGTCAGGGATAGCCTTTGGAGTCACCATCCCTGCTGGACTTGGTTTCGCTACAGGACATAATCGAGCTATGTGCCCTTCCTTTCTACAGTTATAACACACCTTGGATTGTTGTGTGCAGTTGGGGCTGATGTGTCCCTCTTGCCCCTATTTATAGCATACGACCGGCGGTCAATTTCCTCCCCTAGAAACAGTTGATGTTGGTGCTGCTGTCGATGCTTTCACGTTCTCATTGTTGTACCTTCTCTTCTTGAAATCTTCCCCCGACTCACTTCTTCTATTATCATGGCCACGATTACCACCGGAGTGGTTACCGCTTCTGGCATGATACTTTCCTCCCTGCTGGTTGTCATTGTTTCGATGACTGCTGCCACCGGTACGACCTTGGTTGTCGTCCCTTGGTTGAACATAATCATTATCTCATTCTAATAACTGGGCCCTGTTCACTACATCTGAATATAGAGAAAATTTGTGAGAAATGAGGTATTGACGAATCTCAAATTTCAAACCTCTCAGAAACATCCGCGTCATACGTTTCTCATTCTCCACCAAATGAGCTGCAAACCGGGATAACTCTGCGAACTTAGCCTCGTACTGGGACACAGTCATGTTGTTCTGTTCTAGTCTGATAAACTCTACCTCTTTCATGTGACGAATACTTTCTGGAAAGTACTTGTCATTGAACAGTTTTTGGAACGCCCCCCAAGACATCTTGAGTGCGGCAAGCTTGGTACGCTTCACAGATTTTCACCAGTAATCTGCCTCTCCACGGAGCATAAAGGTGGCAAATGGAACCTTCTGTTCCTCCGTGCATCCCAAGACATCAAATATCTTGGTAATTTGCTTAATCCAATTTTCTGCCTTGATTGGATCTGGCTTTCCCTGAAACTCTGGTGGTCCCAACTCTTTAAACTGTTTGGTAGTGACAAGCCGCGAGTTGTTATTTCCACCTGTATTACGAACACGAGTCTCCCTCGTCTGGTTTTGTATGAACTGCAAAAAGCTTCTAAACATCCCGTCATTTATCATTTCTTTGGTATGCTTGTTTACAGGAGAATTGTTGCCTTTTTGTTGCACGTTCTCTTGGTTGGTGATTAAAGGTGTCTCAACGGTCTCATTCACTCTAGTGTTTAGATTTTCAGTTGCCATTCTTAAATACTACCACAAAACAAGGGTTAATCAAATAAATTAACATATCATACATTAACCCTATATTCCAACAGACCAATTAAATAATAATTAAGCTTAGGTAGGACACACTAGCGAAGGTTTTACTCGTCTCTCCCCTCTTAGTTCTACTCTCAGATCTCTGCCAGAGATCATATCCCTAAGCTCTGATACCAACTGTGAAGCCCCCAAAATAGGTTCAATACCAACCCATTCTGAGTCGCCAAATACATGGTACAGAATTCAAATACAATCTTTTATAACATACGGTCGTGCAAACTACGACCACACAAACTGTGAATTTCAATACAAATCGCATATAATACGAAATATAAACATTCAAATTCACTCCTTATTAATTACAATCATTATCCCACTATTTTATAGAATAGTGAGGACTTCTACTGATCTAACTCTGACCATCACTCTGATCCCCGACTAGTCCCCGCGATATTTTCATTTCCTAAAGAGAACAATGGAATAAATGGGTGAGCTCAATTAGCCCAGTAAAAAATATTATGACTAAGATAATAAATAATAAATTATCGTTAGTCTTCAATAAATCAGATAAAATATAATGGACAATAAATTTTAGATCAATATTCGCAGCGAAAATAATAATTCATTAGAAAAGTTAAGTAGAGAATGAAGTTTACTATCTTCTATGATTTAAAAGTCCATCATCAATATTTTATCCCTGTAACATCAATCAATATATATCTCAAATCAATATTCATCTTTGCACTACGGCCAAAGATATTCATTTGTATCACCAGTTGGTCATGTTCATTTCAACACCTGTTCATCTTTACACTACAGGCCAAAAATATTCATCAAGTAATCATTCATCTTTGCACTACAGGCCTAAAGATATTCATCAAGTAATCTTTCATCTTTGCACTACAGGCCAAAGATATTCAGTTATATCACAATTTAGGACTGAGGATGATGAAATACAATATAAGGAACGAATCTAGTGAGATAAAGGACAAGGATTAGGGATTCGTAATTTAGTTTATCCAAGTTCAATAATACTCCGTAATAATCAATTGTGGAGCAAAATTCAAGAATGAACTTCAAAACTTGGATACAATAAAAAAAATATTTTTTTTTACCATGAATAGTAACTCGTGAATATTAACTCGATATGAAAAGATAAGAATTTCACGAGAAAGTTCAAAAAATTATTAAGGTGAATGATACTAGATGAAGCGCAAAACTCAAGAAATTTCTTATCATTTCAGGAATTATAGAAGCAATACTTACCGTAGTAAGTTTAGAGTTAGGAATCCGAAATGAAACAATATACAAAATTACAATTGAATTTTCACCCGTCAGGCGGTAGTCCGCTCAAACAGATTATTTTTATAATTTAATAACAACTTAATACGAAGGGTTATTCACCAGGCATGCGGTAGTCCGCGTAGACAGGTTATTCCCACAGAATAATAAAGAACAGAATAAAAATAGGATTTCACCATGCATGCGGTAGTCCGCAGTAGACAGGTTATTCCAATAGAATAATAAAGAATGGAATAACAACTCTTACGAGTATTGAAAGAAAATAACTCTCTTCATGAATATGAAAGAAATAATACCCCTTACCTTAAAAATTTGTAGACTGCACTAGTGTAATAGCAGAATACTCTTCTTCTTTCTCTCTTATTCTCTCTATACTTTCTCTCTCTATAGCTTTACTGAATTGGTGAGAAATAATGAAGAAATGAGCTTCTATTTATAGGCTCGACAGAGTAAGGATAAAATAGTCTTTTCACCATAATTTATGATATCATCGCTTACATCATCGATCCTATGACATCATTGCTTACCTCATCGCTCCGATGACATCCTTGCTTACCTCATCGCTCTGATGACATCATTGTTTGCTTCATAAGAGTTCAAATTTAATTTGTACTCTTTCACCTCGTTTAACTTTTATACCATGAATTTACTATAATAATGTTACCATTCAAATTAGAAAAATTATACTATTATATAATCACATCATACTACTATAATGTAATATTATAATAATATATTTGAATGAATTATTTTATCGAACAAGATAAAATACCAACTTTCAACAAATGTCACATGTTAAAAATTCCTTCGTTTAAATCCACATTGAATTAATATTTTCTTATCATATATATCAAAAATTAATTATTTACAAATAATATTACAGAACTACTATATTGACAACCAGGTCGTTCCCAGGAAAGAGGGGGCCTTCCGATAAGAATTTCTCCTTACTGGTGCGCAATTAATCAACCTCTTTCCTAGACAGAACTTCTTTAGACATTGGCAATAATGCTATTAATAATATTATTCAAATAATATGAATTATTGATTTGATAATTAAAAATAATCTGCAATGACAATTATTGAATCAATAATATAAAATAGCAAAGTAGCACTTATTGATATAAAATATCAACGTAGCAAATATTGAACCAATAAAATATTATGCAATTATTGAATCAATAATATAAAATATTGAACAGTAATTACTGTAACAATAATTGAGTAAGTGTCTTCCTACGTAAGAATCAATAATTCGAAATACTGTGCAATACCGTGTGCTACTGTGCAACACCACGTATTACTGTATTTTAACCACTAGTTATTTCAACAGTACTAACGGTAACAGTTTTGCCGTTATTTTTATAAAAAGGTTACTTTTGTCGCTTTTTATATCCGACATTCATTCCGTTGTGGGGTCCACTGTAAGACCCCAAATTTTATGAATAAGATTTAATTTTTTTTATATATTATTTTGAAATAGTAAGGTGTTGATTTGATAAATGTGATAAGTTATGGGTAAATGTGCAAAGTTTACAAAGTAAGCAAGTGGTTATAAAATATTCGTTATGTCGGGGAATATTCGTTTGGTCGAGAAATATTCTTTTTGTCGGAGAATATTCGTATGGCGGCGCAGTCATTGTTGGACCCCACAATGGAATGAATGTCGGATATAGAAAGCGACGGAAGTAACCTTTTTATAAAAATAACGGCAAAACTGTTACCGTTAGTACTGTTGAAATACCCGGTAGTTAAAATACAATAATACGCGGTGTTGCACGGTAGCACACAGTATTGCACAGTATTTCAAATTATTGATTTTTACGTAGGAATGCACTTACTCAATTATTGTTACAATAATTACTGTTCAATATTTTATATTATTGATTCAATAATTGCATAATATTTTATTGGTTCAATATTTGCTACGTTGATATTTTATATCCATAAGTGCTACTTTGCTATTTTATATTATTGATTCAATAATTGTCATTGCACATTATTTCAAATTATCAAATCAATAATTCATATTATTTAAATAATATTATTAGATAGCATTATTGGCAATGTCTAAGGAAGTTCTGTCTAGGAAAGGGGTTGATTAATTTATATAACACAAGAATCATTATAACAATTGTTTACTTGTACGATCAATAAGAGTACAAGTTTAGGTACTTGCTCAATAAAGAGTAAGGTTCGAATACTTGCCTGAGTTGTTGACTATTTTCGACCTTAACTTCTTATCATTTGAATAACCTATTGTTATCGTAACGGTTAATCTCTATCAACCCATAGATATAAATCTTAATCGATCTAACACACTAGCCTTAGGTAGCTAAGACTTCATAAAACAATTAATTGTTTGTTTTATTACTCACCCTCTTTATCTTCGTATTTATTTCTTAAGATAACCTTTTATTATCTTAGTTGTTCATTTAAGATCTCACACGTATCGCATTCTTATTTCACTTATTATTTTTTAAGTAATTTTCTTAATTACTCTTCATACTTTAATTAATTCGTTATTACCTTGGGTTATAATTAGAGATATCCCTTTATACCATTCTAATTATTTATGTCTTACTTGACTACAATTAAATAATCTTCCAAGTATTTAATTGTTTATTATTATTATTTCATAGTTTAAGTAATTATTAACTTTTAATATTACTTTAATTATACATAATTAAAATGTTATTTAACGTCGTCTTAATTATTTATTCATTTCACAATTAAAATCGTATTTGGTTTTAATTGTTTAATTAAAGCTTAGGAATTCTTAAAGAAATCCTTAATATTATAATTTACTAATTTACAATTAAAATTGCTTTAATTGTTTAATCCTCTTTAATTAAAATAATCTTTTAGTATTACTTTAATTATTTAATATTTAATTATTAATTATGCAGGAAAATATTTTTCGACCCGGTTTGAACCGACCCGACTTGGTTTGACCCGAATCCAGTCAACGGTGAAAAGGGCCCGGCGCGGGGCGCGCTGGTCTAAACCTTTCAGCAGTGCGGGTCGCCCTGGCCCGGCAGAGTTGGTTCTGCAGGGCTGGCGCAGGGCGTGACGAAGTTTGCTTGCAGGCGTCGTGGGGCGTACTGGATTGACAGATTTTCTAGGCTTGAGGTTTTTCAACATTTTGATTTCTTACTCCTTGATTAAACCTTTCACAACTTGTTCATTTTATATCCAAATGAGGTCAACCCATTTTTATTATCTTGTAAACTTACATGTCTTCAACATTTGCTTTCTCAAATCACTTTTCAACATCTATCTTTAATTAAATTTTAGTGATCTCCAAGCTAGGGTTCACACTTGGACCAATGTTCAAAAAAGCTAAAAGCGGTACGATGCGTTTTTCTCCGGATGAGGCGAGGCGTAAGCTTCGAGGTGGAGTGAGGCGCAAGCCTCGATTTAAAGACCTAAAAGTCCCCAAAAAATTATAAAAAAATGATAATAAAATCATAAAATAATCCATCATTATAATCAAGGTCATAAAAGACATAAATAACCAACGTCACGTTAATGTATCATTACAAAACATCAAAATAACATAATATCATCAACTACTTATATAGTGATCATCCATCACTATATAAGTAGTGTATTATTCGTATCCAGCGGACCTGAAAAAATGAATCAAATCCTAGATCATCCCCACAAATATTTATAAAATTTGTAAATTTTAAATATAATAAATCTTTAGTTTATTAATAATTATATAATAATAAAATTATATTATTACATTTATGTTATCCTTAACAGTAAAACCACTATACAAATTTTATTTGCATATGATTGTTAATTCAAATTTCACAGTAATGTTATTACTGTGTATATATATTACTAATATACATATGATTGTTATATATATATAATTGTAATAAAAAAAATTGTCTCAGATCATTAAAAAGAAAAACAGAGTCGAACTGCCAAAGAAGAAGAAAGCGAGTCGAACAAGAAGAAAAATAGAGTCGAAGAAGAAGACGACGAAGAATAACAGAAGCAAAGAAGAAGAAGAGAGCGAACATGTCGGCTTGGTCGTTTGGCGAGAGAAGATCTGAGGCGCGAGTGAACTGTCGTGACTCGTGGGTGGTCCATAGGTTTTTTTTTAATTCAAATCAAGGCCCAAGCCTTGATGCGCCTTGAGGCGAAACGCGCTGAGGTGTAAGCCTCAGACAAATGAGGCGCGAGCCACGGTATTTTTCTTTGAGGCTTAAGTCTCGCCATAGCCACCTGCCGCTTCACTCTGAGGCTATGCGCATCTAACGCTATTTTGAACAATGACTTAGACATGTTCTACTAAAAATTCCGCTACGAGTTCGTTTTGTGTTCGATTCCGATGATTCCAGAGGTTCAACATAACATCTTGGAATCATATATAAGACTTGCACATATTAAGACATTTCACAACAATATCATACTTTCAAGCGTACTAAGCTAGGTTTCATGCTTACATGTTTTAATCATATTTCATAGGTTCTATTATCTCGCACAAGGCATATATATCACATATACTCATTTCAATACTCATCTTTATACCTTTGGATCCATCATGATCCCACAACACAATAAACCTCCCACAACCAAGCAAGCATTTCTACTTAGAATCATATACTAACCTATCTTGACAAAAATTAAGAACTAGATGATGAACCTACCTCTTAGTTGCTTTTTTTCTCTTAGCTATGAACTTCCAATAGGTCTCCACCTTGATTCGTCCTCCTTGCTCCACTAAAGTGCAAGAGCTCTTCTAGGCTTTCTCCTATTGTCTCAATTTCTCTCTAGCTTTCTTATAATACTAACACTTAGCAAATAATATGGCAAACTTCCACCAACAACCTAAGACTCCATATTATAGGAAAATCAATAACCAATAATTGGGATATTAACCAAGGGTAAAATTAGAGTTGGTGAAAAGCTTCACCAACCCTCACTATTCATAGTACTTCTCCATCATTCCCCCACATGGCTTAACTTGTTGGCTAAAAGAAGGGCAAACAAATCAGCATTTTAGATAAAGGAGAGGGGTGGGCGGCTAGGAGGGCTTATTGTCCTATGTCACATTTTATTTTGCTCTTTTTGTATAATAAACTAACATACTTGCTTTATATATATATCACCCACATACACACATATATATGTATACTTATCTTATACATATACCCATATAATTATATGACCCATGTGTATTGGGTTAAGCCAATATAATGCCCCTTGGGCTACTAGCCTAACTTAATTAAATCTTGGATCAAATACTCATTGGGCTCAACTACCATACTAGTATATTAACTTTATTGGGCTACCAATTCATATCTATTGGACTCCTAACTTAATTTAATTGGATCATGCACATTCACAATTATACACATTGTGCTCTAACACTAATTTACCAATTTAATTACTTGGGCCTCATGTACTAACACTTGTAACTTATTCACATTGGGCTTAGGTATAACCCTTAGTCCAATACCTTAATAAATCATCTCTTAATTAATTTTATTAAATAATTAATTATGCCGCACAAGGCTTATCACTCGAGCTTAATTAAGCTCATCGTCAACATTATCACATTTCTCAATTACCACTTGCTTCATTCAATTGAATTATCATGACACATACATATATATATAATAATTTTCGAACATACTCATTATCATTTCTAATATTATTTACAAAATTCCCGGGTATTGCACAAGACGCTGTAATAATTGATGGAAATGAGGGTGGGTGTGCTCTGCTTTGATGAAAGACATTTTATTAACTTACTTTCGAATTTTGGAAGTAAGAAGAATGAAATGAGTATAATGCTTAGATTTTACAAACGGAGCTATTTGTCTCTTAATTGTGGAGGGATAAAGTTATTCTTCTTTCATCCTTTAGGTTTATGCTATGAAGGGCCTTTAGGAGCATTTCTGGTGAGGGACAGGTTTTTGGGATAAGGATAATTCACATGACGCAATTCTCACACAAAACTCGGTCAAACATCATTCGTATTTGTAATACCAGGAAATCCGGAAAAAAATCATACTATGAATCCCACTGCTAAACAGCTTTCCTAACCTAAATTGGATGTAGTGGTCCTCGGATACTCTCTTTGCCGGGGTGCGGGTGCGGGTGCTGGTGCTGGTGCTGGTCCTCGGATACTCATTAAGTTTATATTTAGAAAAATCAGAATTAGCAACGCTATAAATTACAATTAAAGGTAAATAGAAAACATTATTGTAAAATAAAGGTGAACGTATAAATATTACTAATGTTGTTCTTTTATCATAATAAGTTGCAGATTATGAGAGGAAGAAGAATGGGAAGGCCAAAATTCTATTAGCTGTTTTTGCCCTCGGCACCACCTTCTTCTAAGTAAGCTTTCTTCCTCCTGTCAGCCCTATCTAACAAACAAACGACAAAGAAACACGTGGCATAAACAGCATGACCCCTCCAGCTGCTCCTAGGATGTTGACGCAAAACCGCCATGTGAAACACCGTGACGTAATAATGTAACCCAACAGCAAAGCCCACAAAGGTCTGGCCCAAGCCCACTAATCTGGAGCCCAGCCCTGCCTTGGTCGAAAACACCAAAACCAAGTACATCAACAACAGCAAAAGGTACAGCACATAGCCAACCGTTTGCAGCACTTGTACACAAACGTAGGTGGAGGGCGAAGCAGCGTAGAAAAACCTTAGTGGCTCGAGGCCCGTCACAGAGGCGGACAAGCATAGTATAGCGAAGTAAATGGAGAGATAAATTTGGATGAAAATCAATAGCTTTTGGAGAGAGAAATAAGCTTTCATCTGATTGAAAATGAGAGACACTAAAACCAGAGGGATGAATATGAATGCAGACGAGACGATTGCACCGATTGCGGGTGCATATTTTTTACCCACGAATGGTTTGAATCCGTTTGTGATCTCATTATTGGCCTTTCTAAGATACACTTTGGAAGTGGAGGAAATCTTTTCTAAATCTGGCAATAAATTTTCTTGAAATTTTGAGGGTAGATCACTAAATTCTGAAACAAAACCATCCCCATCTTCTTCTTCTTCTTCAATCCAAATGGGTTGTTTTGGGTTTTGGGATTTGGGTTTTTTAGCTGGGTTTATGGGTTTGGTTGGATTTGGGGATTTCTTGGTTGAATTGGATGGTTTTGAGGTGGAGTTGAGCTTCTTGAGCTGGGTGGTTTTGATAGTGGGTAAGGTGGTGGGCTTGATTATTAGTTTGGTTTTGTTTTTGGGCAATGAATCGGGTTTGATGAGTTGGGTTTGGTTTTTGGTGGAAAGAGAAGTAATTTTCTTCTTAATTGGCCGATCTTCTTCTTCTTCTTCTTCTTCTTCTTCTTCTTCTTGTTTTGTAGCTCTAGGAGTTTCCTGCTTAAAAGATGGTCATTATTCAGAGGTTGAATTTCAGTAGTAGTGTAGGCAGAGTCTACAAATGAAGAAGTGAAGAGAAATAGAAGAAGGAGAAGGAGGAGGAGGAGGAGGAGGAAATATTGATGGAGTGTAGCCATTAAATACATATATTACTAGGAAATTAAGAGCTTGAATTGGGATGTAGATTTTATAGGAGTGGGGAAGACGCTAATTAAAAGGGAGATAGATTTTTATGCACAAGTTTTGGTGTATTAATGTGAAAGGGGAGAGTGGAGCTTTATCAAGACTTTACTGCAAAAATTAAAGGAGGAGGTGACAGGTGACAGGTGAGGTCGGTCACATATAGTCTACGCGGTTTTACTTGCATCGGTCAATGCCACCTACATTCTACTGTTTTCGGTTTTTCTTTCTTTCTTTGAAGTACCCAATTTTGGAAAGTACAAGTGAGTTTATATCATCATCGTCACCAAGACCAACCCAGGCAAGAGATCTCGGTTTTGAGACTTTATGGATCCAATAATTTTTTTTACAATAAGTTTTGGGGGATCGGATTCTGTGGATCGGGCTAACGACCGGTCTTAATTTATTTTTTATAATTTTAAACAATTTATAATATTTATTAAAATTAAATTTTTATAGAATTCTGTGATTTAAGTGTCATTTAGATACATGTAAAAAGTAGAATTGTACCGTCAATGAAACTCTATTTTTTAAGTATATTCAACTGACACCTAAATTACGAAATTCTGTAAAAATTCTAATTCCAATAAATATTAGATTACCTCCATTCTTAAAAGATTGTCGTTTAAGCTGTTGGCACATGGATTAAAAAAGTCATTTAATATTAGTAAAATTTGTTTAAAATTTCATCACTACCCCTTTATAGTAAATTGAAAACTATTAATACAAGGAAGAGAATTTATTGGGACAATGAAAGAAGATAAGGGTAACATAGAAAAGTAAATAATTTATTCTTTTAGGAAGTTGTAAACGACAAATATTTTGGAACAAATTTTTTCTTCTAAAACCACAATCTTTTAAGAACGGAGGGAGTAATTTGTTTGGAAGTCATAAAAAAAAACTTTCTTGATCGAGTGTTCTTTGGTCTAGTGATATGATCCAAGCCATATTTACCATGAGGTTGGGGATTCGAGTTGTGCGAGTGTGTGTTCAAATTAGCAAAAAAAAAAAACCTTTCTTGAGATTTTTTAACTTAAAATTGACATAAATTATTTAAAATTTAATCAAAATAATAATAAATATTATAAACTATTTAAAAAGTCATATAATTTGGAAGTGATGAAGTAATTCACAAATAATCATCGACCATAACTATACACAGCTTTTATATTCAATTTTAATATTATTTTTTTAATCACTAAAGTACTATTATATATAGGCACTCCAAAAATGTCAGTTTGGCGAAGTTTTTTTGGTGAATTAAAAGCACTTTTCAAAATATAGTACTCCCTCCGTTTTTAAATAAATGACTGTTTTAGAAAAAAAAATATTTTAATTTATTTGTCGTTTATAATTTTTTAAGAAAATAAATTATTTATTTTTCTTATATCACCTTTACCTTTTTTTATTATCTCAATAAATTCTCTCTCTTGTATTAATAGTTTTTAATTTTTTTAAAAAAATTAGTGATAAAATTTTACATAAATTTTAATTATTAAATGATAATATATATTAAATAACTTTCTTAATTTATATACAAACCACACTTATTTAAGAACAGAGAGAGTCCTTTTTTTGGTGAACTATGAAAGCACTTATAACTAATAGAAAATTTAGGGCTGCGAAACATTTTTCAGTAAAGAAGAAAAGTTATGCTTTGACTTAGTTTGGGATCTTTGTTGCCTTTATATATATAAAATAATTGCAAGTTGTGGCCATAATACTTGTGCAGGTAATTTGCTTCTCAAAGTCTACTCATATACCTAAACACTTCAAATTCAACCCTTTTCTTACTCATTAACTTATGAGTCCTTCTATGACAACATAGGAATTGGACATGGAAATTGGATATTGTGATTTTTTTTTTTGCTTTTGTTGCGATTCTAAAAAAATATATAGTATTTATTTTAATTGGAATTTTTATAAAAAAAAATATTTTAGGTGTAATTTAGATACATATACAAGAATAGTGTTGTTCAGACTGTACAACACTGTTCTTGTATATGTATTCAAATTACAACTAAAATATTTTTTTTAATAAAAATTTCAGTTAAAATAAATACTATATATTTTTTGAGAGTCGCAACAAAAAAAAAATAAAAAATAAAAAATTCACAATGTCCAATTTGACTGTCCGCCCAGACTTATTCTTAACTTATTGGCAGTCCCTGTGAGGTGGACTGTACCCCCTTGCATGAAATTAGTCAAACTGCCTTATTTGAACATTCTTCATTATGTATATACTATCTTACTTTTGTGACCTGATCTTGGCTACCTAAGTTCATTGACCAAAGATTTCAGTTTCATTATTATGTGACTTGTGATACTAGTAAGCCATGCATATAAACTTGGCATCTTTAATTCTTTTAGGGCTGGAGCTGTATTTTAAAATAATAATTTGCTTTAAGAATTATATATAATTTGAACTTTTTTTTGGGATCCCCTCTATTACCCTTATTTTTTAATTTCTTCCAATATAACTATATAAATATTATATTTAGCGATAAAATAAAATTCATCGTAAATAATTAACAACACAATAAAATTTATCCCAAACAATTTTGTAGTTAAAACAAATATTCGTGTCGTTGAATGCATACTGGAGCAATTTGAAAATACGTGTAATGGAAAGATCCTAATCCATGCTTTGGCTACTAAAGAAGACTAGCTAGTAGCTACCGACATGAGCTTGGTTACAACCCAACGTGACTTTAGAAGTTGCTTGTTTATTTCTGAATGAGTCTGAATGGATTTGAATATGATCGAATAAGTCATTTAGACCGTTTGTTTTACAATTTCTAAAATCTGGATGCGTTTGAATGTGTCTGAACGATTCATTCAAAAATTTGTGGCTGCATAGTTAAGAAGTAGTACTGAATGATATTTTTACTTACATTTTCTTATTAACAATTAAAAATTACATCAAATATCAATCTTGTTTTACTATTGAAAATAAATTTTGTTATGTACAAATTATTTTTGATTTTTCTTTAACAAATTGGTAACCAATTCAATAAGTGTTTTATTCCTAAAATTATATTACTAATAGTATACTTTATCAAAGATTGTTCAAAAATTTATATTTAATTACTCTTAGATAACATTGTTTATTTATAGTTACATAATAATTTTGTTCATAACAACTCAAAAGGTTAAAATAGAAAAATATATGTATTCAGATATTTTGAACAGACAATTATCAAACAAATTATTTTATTCCGTATTTAGAGCTTCTACTTCTTTCAGCTCATTCAATTTTTTTTTAATACATTCAGATTTATCAAACCGATTCCTAAGGGGCTGTTTGATAGCAGCTTAATGGGTCTGAATGGATAAAAAACTGAGCGAATCAGCTAGTAAGAGTGTTTGTTTACGAGTTTGAAAATCTGAATTGGGCTGAATAGGACTGAGCGATTCATTTAAAAAATTTGGCCTGAATGGGCTGAATAAGGTTTTTTTTACGCAAATAGACATTCTCTCCAATTCCATCCCTCCCTTACTATCTTAAGAGGGGTAAAATAGTAAAAGACTGTTATTAAGATGTTTCAGACATATTAATTATCAAACAGTTTTTTTTATTCAGATTCAGCTCATTCAGATTCAGATTCAAATTCAGTTCATTCAGATTCAGATTCAAATTCATTCAGTTTTTATCAAACACCCCCTAAGTTTGTCTAAATAGTAACACGATGAGTATATATTTGGTCCATGTGAACATGGTCCAAGGCTAAAGATCAAGCCCAAATATCGTCTATGGCTACGACTTAAATGAAAAGGTGCAAAAGGGAATATTCTTCTAAGAATAACGTTAGTGGCCCATTAGTTTGATAAGGCTTTTACTCTTCAATATATTGGATCTCATCATGTTCGTCATCTGTGGGCTAGTAATATTACTACAACGAATACACTGGTTGTGATATTTGTGCAGTGGCCTGTTTCATTTTTGAGGCCTTTAGCACAGGTCTAGTCCAACTTCCATTTCCCCATCTCTATTTTCCTCATATGCTTATATTTATTAATTTCAACAATATAACTTATTTTTTCTTCCCTAACTTGGGGAAGAGGTTGAACCTAGAACCTCTTGCTCTATACCAATTGAGCCAAAGGTTAAAGAATGGATAAGTTATATATGTTGGATCATCAACTAAATACACTTTGATACATCAGTTATAAAAGATTTTTTTTTATATGTGAAAATTGTAATAGTACTCAATTGAAATTGCATTTTTTTATAACCACCTTTTTGTGTGTTACCGAAATCAGTTCTAAAGTATAGTTACACTCAGACCTAGAAATTTAAGGGGAGGGGAGGGGAGGGGGGAGTTTCATTTTTTTAATAGGATATATTTTAAACAAAAGGAAAATAAAATTACTTATACCGAATTCTTTTAGCCCGAGTGATATTACTCAACCCATAGTAATCATGAGATTGAGGGTTCAAGCATTGGAATGCCAAATTAGGGTGTGTGAGTGTGTTAAATTAGCAAAAAAGAAGCAATAATAACCTATATATATATAACGTTTTTAATGCATAAAGTGTTTATTTTTAAGGTTTTTCTTTTAGAAAGAAAATAATATATGCAACGAAGTATTAATGTCTAATAAATTTATTTTACATAAATTTTAACACATATTTTTACTAAAGATATAATATATTCAATTAATGATTAATATAATTATGATAACTCTTGATATTTCATGATTTATGAATTTAATTAAAAAATATATCTCATTCAAATCACTTTAATTCACTATAAATAGCATTATACTTGCACATTCAATTACACACAAAAATCCACAAGTTCACCGTAGATCAACAAATTACTTTGAATCAACTATGTTTTTTTCTCCAATTTATTAATCAATTTCTCATGTTGTAATTATTTTTTTCAAATGCAAACATAACTCATCAATCAATCAATATTAATTAATATATAAAGGCTGTAAGACCGATCTAAAACTCACCTCTCAATTGCAAAATTCTTTGAGTCAACTCTTAATTAATTAAGAGTTTAACTCGCTCAATTTTCTCTTCTTCTCGGTCCTCTTCTTCATAGTAGACCGACGCCTTCTCTTCTTCTCGATCGATTCCTTCTCTTCTTTCTCTCGATCGCTATACCTATATAAACTATCGCCTCTTCTCACCCTGCCTCTTCCTTTCTTCTCATCTTATAAAAGTCCTAGTTTCACACCTTTGAAAACCCTCGATCTACAAGAATGGCGAAACACTCAAAAGCGAAGGATTGTGCCGATCAGAACTTGCTTCCATGTGGAGGGGTAACTTCACGTTCTCCCGGAAGTGAATAATAAGCGGAGGATCGAGCTTAAGGTTCAAAAGGTTATTGGTGTTGGTGCTGTGAATCCTGCCCTCGAACCTAGATTTCATTGGCCCTCGATCCTCTGCTCTACCTGATTAAACTGGTCTAAATTTTTTGATTGGCCCTCCTCTGCTTTAAAAGGTGTATCGATTACTTTGATTTTTATAAACTTTTGGTTTTTATTATATTTCATTCCTAATTGATCTGAAAATTTGAATTTGAATTTTTTTATTTATGTTTTTCGTGTAAAAAAAAATGCATCCATGCACAGAAATACGATAAACTCTTCAATTTTGTGAATTTATAACATTCGCTCAATTTCATTCTGTGAATTGTATGCACAATCAGTTTATTTATTTTTTAAAATTTTATTTTTATTTATTAATTTTGATGGGTTGGAAAACCGCTCGAAATTGAAAAAGAATCGTGTAATGGTTTGAAAATAAGTTTTTGGCATATACTTTTGGGAATTGATGTGTTGATAGGTATAAATTGGTATGTTAAATAAAAACATTTAATTAGAGTTATTGTTGTTAGACATTTTTGAATCAATAACATGAAGTTAGGAGGGCCTATCAAATTGGTTAGGGACGGGGTTTTAAATTTGTTGATAGCTTGGGTCCTTTTGCTCTTTGTGTTGGGCTCAGATTTTGGTTGTGCTCTGTTTTTATGTTCATTAGCAGTAGGTTCTAAATTTTAGTCACAAATTAGTAAGGGGTGGGGTGCTTTTTTTGATTTGAAATAGGGGTTGAATATGTTTATTTTGGAGATGGCGAAAATGTTGGGATAGTTCACATGAATCCCATATCGGATAAATTCAAGAGTGTAGATGGGTTAATAAGTATGGTGGAGCCTCAACCTAATAGGTTAACCTTTTAGGTAAAGAGGTGGTCCAACATGCTTATTGGGCCCAATCTGGTGAATTGATGTGGGTTGTGGATGAAACAATTAACACAACAGTGGTATCAGAGCTTGGTTATTTTTGTGATTTTCTTGTGCGAATTAAATGGAGGATTGGACAGCAGGTTGCATGATTAATCTCAAGGCTGCAAATTATGCAATTTGGAAGCCAAGAATGGAGGATTTGCTTTACTGCAAGAATTTGTACGAGCCACTTGAGAACGATGGAGTTAAGCCCGCAAACAAGAGTGACGCGCAGTGGAACAAGATGAACAAGAAGACTATTCGTCTAATTAGATCGTGGATTGATCAAAGTGTGTTTCATCATGTTGCCACGGAAACTGAAGCCTATGCTCTCTGGAAGAAATTGGAGTCCATGTATGAAAGGAAGACGGCACATGTGAGAGGTGTTGAAGATGGGGGAGTTAAGCGAAAAAAGGTGTGGTACAAAGCCATGCGAGATGGGAGAAAAACCTTGCATGAGAACCACGAGAGGAAAGCTCTTCGCTTTAAATGGGTACCAAAAGTGAAGAAGGAAAGTGACAGCTCGCAATCAGGTTACAAAGCGGTTGTGAATGAATTTGGCAAGCAAAAATCTGTCAAGTTTGAGTTAGATCCTCCCATCGAGAAGAACCATGCCGATGAGACAAAGCCGGTTATGAAGATAGTTGAAAATTTCAAGAAGCTTGAGTTGAGCCAAGACTTCGTTGGAATTAACTCCGAGTAAGGAGTTGTGGTTGGTGATCCCTTCTCTCATGGGTTCGGAGGGGGAGATTGTTGGGTGTGGGTCCTCACCCATGAGAATTAGAATCCAAGATAGAAAAGAATTAATTTTCTTTTTGATCAAGTAAGTGGATTTACTTGATATTAATCCAATTAGAAATTGGGTTAATGAAAGCAATATTGGAATTGGAGATTTCATGAAAGGAATCCAAGTTGCAGAAGTGTGTTGCCTTGTCTACAACTGAGTCAGAATACATCGCCGCTACGGAAGCAGGCAAGGAGATGTTATGGTTGAAACGATTTCTCCAAGAGTTGGGTTTGACACAGGATGAGTATGTGGTTTATTGTGACAGTCAAAGTGCAATTGACTTGACCAAGAATGCCACGTATCATAATCGTACCAAACACATTGATGTTCGTTATCACTGGCTTCGAGAAGTGATGGAAAATGAATTGATGAAAGTGAAAAAAGTTCATACCGACGAGAACCCCTCAGACATGTTGACAAAGGTTGTAACTCGCGACAAACTAGAGTTTTGCAAGGAGTTGGTCGGGATGGACTCCAAGTGACGGAGTCACGGTGAAAGCCTCCTCTCATGGATTTGGAGGGGGAGATTGTTGGGTTTGTGGGGGTCCAAACCCATGAGGTCTTTTAGACAAAAGTCTAATTGGAAAAGGAATTAAGGGAATATATATCTCTTATATGGAAAAGGATTTGGGAATGGTGTGAGTTCCCAAGCCAACATGAATTAGGATTCTGAAAGTATATATATTATATTAGAAAGCTTTGAGTGGGTTTTTTTCAATCCAAGATCAACTTGGATCAACTCAAGGAGTCTATATATATACATGGACTTGTGATGTAGTAGTACACACAAAAAGAACAAGTAATCAGAATTTTGAGTGCTCTGTTTTGAGATTAATACTCGGAATAGAGAGAACGAAAAACTGTGAGAATTGAGAGAAAATTGAGAGGGTTTTTGTGAAAGTTTATTCACAAATTGTCATCATCCGTTCGGGTTAATTAATTGCTTGAAGACTTTAATTAATTCGAAGGTTCTAGTGGTGAGGTAATTTGAGTTTTCACTCTAATTGAGGTATTCTTGTATTCTTTCAATTTCTTAATATTTCAAGTTTTTAGTTATAAAACTTGGAAGGGATATTTGTATTCACAGTTGATTATAGTGAAATTGTTCGGTGTTCGACCTGTGGTTTTTACCTCTTAATTTTAGAGGGTTTTCCACGTAAAATTTGGTGTCTTGTGTTTGATTTATTATTGTGATATTATTTTCTGGTTTATTTAATTTTTCAAAGACAGTTATAATTGGAGGAGTTTTTCCAACAAGTGGTATCAGAGCTCATGGTTCGATGGGCCCAAAAATATATCACAAGGTGGAGATAGAGTTGGATCAAGTGGAGTACAAAGGTTTGAATCGGGTGGAGCGGGTTCAAGGAGATGGCTCTGAAAAAATTGCTCGCACAAAGGTTTGAGTCGGGTGGAGCGGGCTCGTGGAGATGGCTCTGGAAAAATTGCTCGGGTCCCACGTGTGTGCCTCTTGGGCGTGGTGGAGTAGTTAGAGTCAAACGGGGGAGCTCTTGAAAAAAGATTCAAAGAAGGTGTGCTGATGGAGTAATTAGAGTCGAACGGGAGAGCTCTTAAATGATTCAAAGGTGTGCTTAATGGTGAATACTCTAGTATATACTTGTGATGGGTATTCAAGTGAAAGGTGGAGATTGTTGGGATAGTTCACATGAATCCCATATCGGATAAATTCAAGAGTGTAGATGAGTTAATAAGTATGGTGGAGCCTCAACCTAATAGGTTAACCTTTTAGGTAAAGAGGTGGTCCAACATGCTTATTGGGCCCAATCTGGTGAATTGATGTGGGTTGTGGATGAAACAATTAACACTACAGAAAATTGTGAGGGATTATAGAGGATGTTCAGCTTGACCTGAAGTATAATATGCGGCCCATGTAATTATGATTATGATTAGTGGATCCCATGCCTTGAAAGCAAATCTTTGATTGTATTTTGTTAAGCAATGATTAAGATGGAAACAAAACAGATAGATCTTTCCATTTGATTTTTTTTGAGAAAAATTCAATCTCGGTGCATGACAAATTTGTCAATAGTTGACAGTTGTTTGAGTTGATGTATTGTAACTTTTAATCTTCTATTCTAACATAGTATTTGTTTTATGACTACAAGTTCTCAAGTACCATTCTACATTCTAAGTTCTTTGAGACTCCTTAATGCTTATTCATTTTTCAATGCATTACCTTCTTCATAATTTACTTCTGTTTGTTTGAAATATTTTTGGCTCATGGGATTACTTCAACCTACTGCATATAACTATAAAATTTTGTTAGTGCTCAACTGCTGATATGTATGCATGTAGTACATAAGTTGCAATTTTTTTAAAAAAATTTAGCCTCTACGTCTACCTCTTGAGTGCTTAAGAAAAATAAACATAATGGATAACTAACAAACAACGCCATTGTATTTAACTTTAAGCTCCCAAAGGTTGTGTTTTTTTTTCCATTAAAAAGGAAAAAAGTCTGCATTGGGATATGGAAGTTTGGATAATCAAAATAAACAAGCATTTGTTAACTTATCTCAGAAACAAAAATGAAAAGAAAACTACAATTAATTCTCACTAACTGCAGCTCCTTAGGTTACATAAATTGAGAAGATATGAAACAGGATTGTGTCTATGTGATTAGATGTATGTGAGTTGTAATTCTACATTCAGGGAAAGTTTTTTTCTTTTTTGAAGGTTTTAACTGTCAATTCGGTAATTTTTAATTCAATCGTGAAGGATGGGCTCTATATACTTCTAAATGCAGGTAACGGCCAACTCAATCTGAAAGAAACACCGTCATGGGGGCCAGTGGAAACATAAAATATGCGAATTTTGACTCTCTGATTCCTTAAAATATGTTGAGGTTTTCTTTTCACTTTTATCGTTTCTCTTTAATTTCTAACAAGCCCCCATTCGGGGTAAGGGTTTTCAGACCATAAATTCCTTTGTCTGTAATTTTTTTTAATCTTAACTTATACTCTGACCTCTGTTCGTCTGTGTATGTATACATATTTTTATAATTACAGAGGATACAATTTGTTGCTTGCCAATTTAATTCACTGTACATCTTATTTTACTGATTTTCTTGGAGGATTAGGGAGATGGTGGATCGGTAATTGAAAATTTTGGACACCCATCTACCGATTTGCTTTATTTGTTTTCTTTGATCAAAATAGATTTTTGGGTGATGGGTCTGTTTTATGTTGTTTAATTAGTCTTGATTAGAATTTGACTGTTGCTAAGCAGGTTATAAAAATTCAAGATTTTGGAAAAAGTATTACATATTGGGTTATAGAGTAAGTTGGTGAGGCGCAGTTGAAATTTATCGATAATTTATGCTACTTTAGTTCTCAGGTGAGGAAATTGGAATTCTTTTTGTTATTTGTTTTCATCATTTTTTTTATTTGTTTAGCATCTGTTTTACATGTATTTTATTTATGTGAAAGTTGTATTGTGTAATTCTTTAATGACTAAAGGACAAATTGCACCCCAAATTTTACAGATTTTTGACTTTTGTACCCCAAACTGAAAAAGGTGTCTAAGTACACCCCAAACTTCATTAAACGTAACAAAAAATACACTTTCGCCACTTAATCGGTTAAAAGTGACCGGCTGTGCCTGTAAACCCATTTTGTAAAGGGCAAAATCGATAAATCATGTTTAAGAAAATTAAAAACATTAAAAAAAATAATAATAAATCACACACCCAAAATTAAAATCCCAACCCTAATCTCCAAATTATTTGTTCATAATATTTAATTTTTAAATTCAATTCTAGCTATCATCATCCAACTCATGTAATCATTCATTATGTTCATCTCCTACTCCATTGTTGTGCCTCTTCTCCGGTTTTGAGTTGTTCAGCTATGGTGTTAACTTTTATTTAAATTGATTTCAATCTTTAATGGGTCTAATCAATTTGACGATTTATTGAGCTTTCGGTATCTAAGCCGGATTTTACCATTGGATTTGTTTCTGGTTTGGTTCTAATCTGGTGTTTGTTCTTATCGAAATCATTAACCCATTTGTTGATTTTTTAAAAAATTTTTGTTTTGCTAAATTTGGTTCGTCAGACCCATGAGAGGTCATCCTGCCCATTCTAACAGAACAACAGCAAGTTGTCGGCCACGACCACAAACTAGCGAAGCCGCCGGAAAACAGTCGGAGGCCATGGCTAACGGTGAGCAGCAGACCCAAAAAACATATAATTCGGAGCAACATGAACCAAACCCCACCGGATAAAAAATCTTAACCCATAAAAAATAAGCAATAGACATAGGGCACCAGAAAACCATACCAGATCCATCCAGATCATGACCAAAAAATGAAAACAAACATGCATCCACTAATTAATCAATCTTAGATAAAAACCCAGAATGAAAATACCCAATTAGTCAAAAATAAAGCACAAGAAATATGATATCCCCAATTTGATGATGAGGAACCAGAAATATCAAGATCAGAGCAGATCATATCGCAAGCACTAAATACAACCCCATCACAGTCAAAGCAAGTCCATGTCAACAAATCCAAAATAGCATAGACGGGAGAAGAAACATAGCATTAGAAATCGTTGCTGAATACTAGATTAACCACAGGTTTTGCAGCCACTATTTGAGAAGAGGCGGTGAAGTGGCAAACGGAGTGGGAGAAGGTGGGGATAGCGGCGGAGGTGGTAGTGGAGATGGAAGGAGAGTAAGGGGCGGTGAAGAGGAAGTTGAGTTGGCCGGAGCAGAGGAGATAGGAGGCGTGGACGGTATTACCGGTTGAGTGGTCGGACTTGGCGAGCAAAAGCATGTCGAGGCCCCAAGAGAAGCGGCGAGCGGTGTTGGTGGCGTCTACGCACCAGAACTCGACATGGTGGAAGCGCTTGACGGAGAAACGATCGGATTTAGGGTTGGTGCGAACGAAGTTGTTGAAACCCACTAGTTTGAACGGCGCCTGTGAACTCAGATCTCTGTTTGTTTGCAAACTCAGATCTCTGTTTGGGATGTTCTTGGATCTGGACTTTATGTTTATTGTCTATTTATTTAAATTTCAGATTTCGTGTTTATTGTTGGTTAATTATCTGAGCTATTCTATTTTGTATGATTTTGACTTTCGTTTTGATTTGATTTGGTGCTTGGGTAATTGGTTTGTGATTAAGATTTGGATTTAGATCTGGACTATCATCATTAACACGAAGGAGATGATCAATTAGATCTACTTTCGAAATAATTTTATTTTTGTGATTTTGATTAAAGATGATAAACAAATAATTTGGGGATGATGAAAATTAAAGATGATGAATAAAATTAAGGATTATTGTTTATTTTTTTTAATGTTTTTAAACACGATTTACTGATTTTGCCCTTTACTAAATGGGTTTACAGGCACAGCCGGTCACTTTTGACCGGTTAAGTGGCGAAAGTGTGTTTTTTATTATGTTTAATGAAGTTTAAGGTGTACTTAAACACTTTTTTAAATTTGGAATGCAAAAATCAAAAATCTGTAAAATTTGAGATGCAATTTATCTTTTAGTCTTCTTTAATGGAACACAAGAAAGGTAAACTCCAGTCTCAACCCGGTCAGAATTAATATGCGAGTCTGATCGCTTAAGGCTACTATTCACGAATTAGAGATGTGTGTATATGCTTAACTTTATTACACGTAGTACCAACAATTATGATCTTTTTCTTGAGCATGTAGTAGGCTAAATTATCTCAAATTCATACTTATTTTGGATGTGAATTGAGTCTTATTCTGAATTCAAATTGGGGCTTAGAAAAAAAAGTATAATTTGATGGGTTTATCAAATTTTTTTAAGTTTTCAATTTGGGGCTAGACAGAAAATCTTTGTGTCGTTAGTATAAATAAAACAATAATATCATGTTAAATATTGCGAAACAACTATTTTACTCTACGTACAAATTAACATAAAAATTGATACCATTAAGGTTGGAATGATAAAGTCGGAATTAATATAAATAAAACTGAAAATGTACCTATATCCCCTTAAGGTGAGAATGTACAAATAAAACCTCAAAATAGAACCAATATTTTTATTTTGAAGGGCAACAAATGACATATTGTGTTCATTTATAAAATCCCTAAAAAAATAGGTTGATTATCCATCCCCGTCACATGCAATGAATAATTCAATTAAAGTTTTTCCAAGGGAATGAGAGATTTGAAATTAGGAAATAATGATGGCAGCCTTTCTTTCTTTCAATGTGTATTGCCAAAAAGTCCTCACTTTTTCATGTTCCAATTTAAATTGAAATGGTTAATTGTCCAAGAAAGAGAAGGATTATATATATATATATATATATATATATATATATATATATATATATATAGAGAGAGAGAGAGAGAGAGAGAGAATGATATATATATACTCTATATATATATATAGAGTATATATTTGTTATGGATTAAAAATAGACGTAAACTATCTCTATAGTTCAATATAGAAATCAACAACCGAGATTAGAACAAAAAAATTCACGTTGGCTACTATTAATAGCAGACGACGGATTACGTAGGGGACGACTGTACTATTTTCAACGACATCCGCTTTTATTGGTAGCGGACTACACCAATCATTCGCTACTATTAGTAGCGGACAACACCCGTCGTCCGTTATTAATAATAGTGGACGTGAATTTTTCAATTTTAATATCAACCGTTAGTTTTTGTATTGAATGCTAATGATGATATTTGCCTATTTTTAATTCATAACAAGTATTTGTTATGAATTATTCCTTATATATATATATATATATATGTGTGTTGCTGTTTTAGTTGCTGAGTTGGTAATGAATCAGCCTATGATGCCACTAAGCAGCCTGGTTAGTGGCATTCCCTGTGGGCTGAGATTAGATGGAGGGGAGAGAGACAATATATAGCCATCATTGCAGTGAGGCAGCCTATCCACCGGCATGCATGGGCCACCTTCTTGCTTAAAGAATGCCACACCTCAGAAAGCCCTCTTGCTTTCCAAAGGCCCTCTCCTCCAAAATCCCACGGTGAACCACCCCATCTCTCTCTTTTTGCAAAATTCTTGGATCGATTTTTATTTATTTATAAAATTTAACCCCCCAAAAAAAAGAAGAAAGACACCACGTATAATTACGCGAGATATCATACAAAAATAACATTATTTTATGCAATTAAAATTTCATCTCTCTCTCTCTCCACTATTTGCATCATCATCATTATAAAATTTAAAAGCGATGGTGCAAATTTGAAACTATTGAAGTGAAAAAGGTCATCATCTATCAATCAGTGACATGAAAAAGATTACCGCCTTTAAGATGGAGATCACAATTGAGTAAAGTTCCCACTTTGTAATCTTTTTTGGTTCCCCTTTTTTATTTTATAAATTTGACTTTAATTACTGTATTTGTTTAGGCGCCATATATACATACAAGTCTCATTCGTGTAATTTAGGTGTTTTATCTCTTTTTTTTTTTTTATGTATTTTTTAAAAGTTAATTTGAGATAATTTCAAATTTCAAATTAACTTTTAAAAAGAGATGATAATTTGAAACCACGTAATATATATTTTTAAAAAAGTTGGATAAATAGCTTGAATTGCTCTTCCTAGGACAACACATACATACTATGTTATGAACTATGGAGTGGGATCTGTTTCCTACGGATCCGGTTGTTAGCTTCATAATAAATTTATTTTATATCTAATATAGTGCTGACACACAGGCAGAAGGGTGATCAGCTTTCCGCCTACGTATCAGTACTTTATTGGACATGAAATAAATTTTTTTTGAACTGTGCGCTTAGTATGTGCCTTAAGGGCACATGTTAAGGTTTAATTCACTTGTGCTAAGCTGGGCCATACCAACGCTGGCTAAATGTATTCAAATTGTTACCGACTATACATTCATGCTAGCAAGGAGTATATATAAAGTCAATAGAATTAAAGGCCACTCCATGAATCTATGATAAAAAAGCTGGTAGCATTTATGGTGGATATCAAACTGGTAGTTCAACCAGAGATTTCAACTGCATTGTTTCTATCTAAAATCAACAATCTCAATCCATAGCTATTTTCTTTTCTTGATCTCTATTTATTAATTAAAAAGAAGGTGTTACACGAGCGAATTATTAACTTTTTTTTTAATTTTTTTCAAATGAAAAAGTCTCATTTGTATGAAGGTCAAACTATAATGATAATTTTTTTTATTTTATTATTATGTCATTATTACTAAACCAATATTCTAATAACAAACTAAACTACGGATGATGAACCTCTTTTCGCATTTTAATTATGACAAATCACATGGTAAACATTTTCTTGCAGTTTAATTATGATGACGTAAGAAATATGTGACCATTGGATCAAATTTTGAACGCAAATTGAACTATTTTTATGGAACGAAAGATCATGCATGTGTCATCACAGTTCACACGTAAATTTACGCTTAATATATTTATGAACTAAATACCAAGAAGAAGAATATTTATGGATATATATATATATATATATATAGAGAGAGAGAGAGAGAGAGAGAGAGAGAGAGAGAGAGAGAGAGATGTTTTGATGGTTGTACTTCGGACAGAATTAGGATATAGAGTTCTGTCCACAAAGTAGAGTCATGCGAACACTTGCGTATGTCCTTAGGTAATGTCTCATAATTACTCTTTAAAAAAAATAAAAAAAAAAGTATTCGTTGTAGTTACCTTATGTTGTCATACTTTATTTCCTACAACATGGAATTCAATTTAAATGATGCCATGCGGCCCATGCCGTAGAATCTTGTGAACCACATTATTATTATTATTAATAATAATAATAATCATAATAATAATAAGAAATTTTTTAACATGTGTCCTTAGGGTACATGTTAAACACACAGTTCAAAAAATATTCTTTTGAATTATGTGCATATTCTCTTGAACTTGATGCAAATATAAAAATCAAGAGAATATGCACATAGTTCAAGAGAATATTCTTTTGAACTGTGTGTTTATCATGTGCCCTAAGAACACATGATAAGAAGACCCTAACAATAATAATCGAAGAGAAAGAAAAATAAAGAAGGGTGCGGCCTTTTGGTATAGATTAGTGGGCATTTTAATATTCAAGCACAGAACATGCAAATCCAAAACTAATGATAAGAAAATTTTGAAATGTAAAAGAGAGATTGCGGCGGCGCCTAACCCTTCCCCAAATCTCGCCACCGATTCCTCCTACCATCTTCCCATTCTCTAAATCTACAAAGACTATATTGATAATGCCAAAATAATGTGTAGTTGAAAGTTTAAATTATGATTCAAATAAATAAATGTAACAATACTATAAAATGCACATTTGCTCAACAAAAATGTCACTGCAGATGTATAAGATCTATAACGACACTTTTGTTATAAAAATAATATTTTCTGTTGTAAATTTAACAATCTGTTATATGTATATATATTATTATGACATTATCAGTCGTACGTCTTAAAAAACATCACTACTAGTTTAGAGGGTTAGAAAGATATAGTAAATCAGACAAAATTCTATGCATTGGATTTGTATAGTTGCACCATGCCACCATGTACAAAGAAGCAAATAGAAGATAATATAAACTCGGTAGTGGTTAGCATGAAGTTAACTTTAATCAATTGATCATACAGCGTCAACACGCAGGCCGATAGGTGATCTCCCTGTCTGTGTGTTAGCACTGTATTGGTCAATTGATCAACTTATCATTTAGTTAACTTCACGATAACCGGATCCTATAAACTCGGACTCACTTAGAGAGTTCTGATACAAAAGTATACACTCATAAAGATCCACAACCCTAGTTGGCAGGTAGCCAACACAACACTGCCAAATACTTCAATCGACTATCCGCCAAACATTTTGGTCAAGTACAAACTGCTTTGGTTCTCTATTTCTCTATATAATTTCTTTTCAAAGTAGAACCCCATGTGAATCCAAGATTGTTAAAATCACAGTGCAAACAGTACACGTAACAGCATTTTACTACTGAATATATAACGAAAGAAACAAAAGACTGATAACCAAAGTAGGACGATTGATATGATCAGAAGGAATACACATACATAAGAAAGAAAACCCAACAACTATATACTATATACTATACACTATACTACTACTACTATTATTTACACAAAATTATTGATTCACTAGTACACTAGTAATATATATATGGAGTAGTAAGTATTTAAACTTGGGTGAAATTAAGTCATGGTTAATTAAAATGATTGATAACTCAAACACTAATTAATTAACCACGTACTTGATTAGAAACAATTCATCATTTCATTCTCACTCTCCCCATATTTACTTTCCATGATGTAATCATTTCATTTTTCGTAATAATTCACTGAAATGAAAGATGATGCACTAATAATAATTAATCTGAAGAACATAACCATGATTCCATCATACCCTCACCTCTTGTGGTAGAAACAGCAACATTGTCCGTCGTCGTCGACGACCCTTTGCCGCCCTGAAAATTTGACGAAGAAGATGCCGCCAGCGAAAAATTATATCCGTTCCCAACCCCATTGTCCGAGGAGACGAGGCTGGGGAGTCCTGATATGTGTGCATTATTTGCTTGACCATGGCTCAACCCAAGTTCATCCAAAAGACCCATTTTTAAATGAGAATGAGAATCATGCGAGGGAATTTCCAGTTGAGATTCTTGAGGAGTTTTCGAGCTCAAAAGGGATGAATTGGGTAGTGGGGATTGTAGGAAGGACTGAAATGTGTGGTTTTGGTTTTGGTTTTGCATGTTGTTGAGTAAATTGTTATTACTACTCCTACTAGTACCAATAGTCCTCTTCAAAAGGCCTAATTCAGAAGGTAAATCTAAATTACCAGTACTAGCGGAAGTAATATTGTTAGAAAAAACAGGAGGATGAGAGAGAAGGTTAGCTTCATGTAACAATGAAGAAGGTGAGGAAGAAACAAAAGGTGGTTGAGCTTTTTGAGCGAAAGGCCTACTAAGGAGATTATGATGATGATGATAAGAGGGTGGTTGAGAAATGTGGAGGTTGGATCTGATAGAGGAGGGTGTACCAAAAAGATCCAGTCTGCTTCTAGGGAAGGGTGAGGATGATGTGAAAGGGGGTGCCGGTATGCCAGTAAATTCCTGAACCATGGCTCTGAAATTAGTGGTGTCTGTGGTCAGTACAGTCGTTGGTGCACGCCTAGATGCTCTGGATCTTTTCTTCGGATTACGTGCCACGTGGGTCTCAACCTGATCGGCCGGAGTATTCGCCAATGACGAAGCTGAAACTCCTCCTCCGCCTCCACCACCTCGCGGTGGTGCTGCTATATTTTCTGTCCCTTGACGCGGAAATGAAACGGGTTGGGTTTGAGGGGTAAAAAAGGGGTTGATCTGATGGGTAGAATTTGATTGGGATTTGGACCAACCCATGTCCAGATTGAGGAGTGGGTTTGGGTTTTGTTGTGAGCGTGAAGAAATGGGCGGGTCGAAATAGTTGGCTAAAGGGTCAAAGATGTTGGGGGAAGGTTGTGATATAGATAAGGGGTTAAAAATGGGGTGGTTGCCGGAGGTGGTGAGAAAAGATGAATCGGCGCGTGAATCGTACTCGTCATCACCGCCGCTGGATGATTGTAAGCTCCCACTGTTTCCAGAATCCATGTGTAAGCACTCGGCTGTGTAATTCTAGAGAGAGAGAAAGACAGAGAATTCTAGAGAGAGAAAGGAATAATAAGAAGGTAGTAGTGGCAGCAGAGATGTTAGACAGATATATGCTTACTACTACTACTACTACAAGTACTAGCAGCAGTGAGTATTATTTAAGAGAATTAGCAAAAACAAAAGCCAAAAATAAGAGAGAGAGAGAGAGAGAGAGAGAGAGAGAGGTTTCAAAAAGTAGCCATTTATGGCTTTATAAGCTAGCTCTGGATTTTGATAATGATCTGGTGGGGAGATTTGAATTGTCTTGGAACAAAATGGAATGCGTAAAAGAAGAGAATTAATAAACAGCCCCCGGATGTCGAAATTGATGGATATATGAAAGAAGTGGCTCTGCTCTGTTTGTTTGTGGAAGAAATTGATGCTTGTGTTTTTTACTTTAAATGGGTTGGTTGAAATATTAGGGTTTCACTCAGAGGAGAGAGAAAGAGGAGGAAAAAACAGAGGCGCGGGGAGGTTCGGAGGGAGGGAGGGAGGGAGGGATAGGGATGGGGATGATGATTTTTAACCATTCATATGTAAAACTTCAGCTCACGTTTCCATTAAAAAGATCAGACTTCAGAGTGGGGTCGCCTTGAGATAGATAGAGAGATTGTGGACCGCAAGCGGTCAAACTACCCGGAGAGTTAATGCTACTTTACATTTATTATGTAAAATTAATCAAATTTAAAAATGAAAAATGATTTTCTTAAAAGTGATTTTTCCAAATTTTACAAAATTTTGTTAATATATGCGAGTTTTATTACGTATAATCATTAATTTATGAGTAGAGATACGACTTATTTTATAATTTATTAATGTGACATATTCTACCTCAGTATATTGATAATAAATTATTTCATGTAATCTTCGGCCCTAAATAAAAGTTGAGGTGGAGTATGTCACATCAACAAATTGTAAAATAATTGTAGATTAAATTGTGTCTTTAGTATTATTCTAAATTTATATCCATGTATCCAAATCCTTATTTTTACGAAACTTGACCTTTGTTACTAATTAATTTCCATATTTTTTATTAATTAGTTGAAAAGACTGAAATATATTACAACTGTATCTATTACGAAAGATGAAAAAATTACAAGTAATGAACTAAAATAGTAATTCTTTCAAATAAAATAACAAATAATTAGAAAAAATGGTCAATTGTAGCAACAACGCTAGTAGACACCAAATAAACTCCTGAAATACAATTATATTCCAATAATAATAATAAATTACGTAGATCCAAACCATTTTTCACAATGAAAAACAAGTAGCCATGAAAGCGCCACATCCAATTCATTCATCTAAAAAAGTCTCACGAGCAAAAAGTAATCTTCCAAACCGAATAGCAAAATTTCCCAAACAGAGAACAAATTCTCTAAAGAAATAATAATAAAATCTCCTCACAAAAGACAAAAACAAACTCCACAAGAAGGGATAATAATTTATTAAATTAAAATAAAAGAGATCTAAGAGAGGAAAAAAGAAAGAATAGAAAAGAGGCCGGTTAAGAACTTAATTTCCTTATCTTGTTTAGTTATGATTTAAGTAGGTTTGCAAACGAATCGAATCGATCTGAACTTTGTCAAACTCGAACACTCTTAGTCGAACTCGAACATGTTTGAGTAATATGATCGAATCAACACCCACAAGCGAATTCGATCGTTAGCTTTTTGCGAACTGTTGTCGAACATGATCGAGTTCGCGAACATAGTCGAACATGATCGAGTTCGCGAACTGTTTCGAACATGAACAATTCGCTAACGTTTACGAAAACATGTTCGTTCGCGAAAGTGATCAATTCTGCGAATATTTTGGCGAACCACGTTGTCTAATTATATTTCCAACTTCCAAGTCGGTTAATAAATTTCACATGTAAGAAATCAAACCACTGAAATCCATGTTAGAAATTGAACTACTCGAATCGAACTCGAACTTTTCGAACTTAACTGAACTGCATGTTCGTGAACACAGATGAATCGAACCATATGGTTTGCGAACATGTTCGATAGAGCAATCAAACGTGAAACCATGTGCGAACTCAACACGACAATACATCAAACTTGAATCAAACTTAACCGATTTATGACGGTTCGATTTGTTTGCAGGCCTACATTTAAGCCTTCGCCATTTTCTTAAAAAAATACCCATTGTTCGGATATAATCCACCGGCCCCCACATGGGTTGAAGGCCTGGGCCGAGAAGGGTTCATCGGGCTCAATGGGCCGAAGCCAAACATGGAGTAGCAAGATTAGGGATCGGGTATCCGAGTTCTTTGGGCCGAAACCCAGACCCAACTGATGATATATGGATCGGGCATCCGAGTCCTTTGGACCGGAGCTCGGGCCAGTATGATGGTGTTCGGGGTCGGATTACCGAGCCCCTTGGGTCGGAGTCTAGACTAGATTGGCTATGATCGGGATCGAACTACCTAGCCCTTCGGGCCGGGGTCCAGACCAGTTTATAAGGCCCTCACCAAAGGTTGTTTCTTGGATGGAGGCCGGGGCAATAAGGAGTCTAAATGATTAAAGACTCAAACCCTAATCATATCTAAATACCAGCTTCTAAGGTAAGTGGTTGGATTGCAACCAACTTGCACTTTTAAAGGAGATTGTGTTGGACCCAAACAATGGCAACTGCCATGTTTAGGAGTCCTAATCCGATTGGGAAGTGGACTCTAAGGCGGTGAGAATGGCTATAAATACAAGGCTTGACCTAGGTTAACAGGTAATACTCACTTGAGCACTAAATTAATACTGCCTCCATTGTTAAACCTTGTGATCGGCCTGTACTCATTCTCAAACCAGGGCTATCACCCGGTGGCCCAAGCCGTTAAGCTTCGTGTGTGATCCGTTATTGTGCAGGTTTAAGCGCGTGGATTCTGTGATTGGACGCGCTGGCAAAACTTGGCATTAACATTGGCGCTAAAAGGAGGGGCTTAGTGCTTTTACAATCACCTTGCACTTTTTCGGTTGAAAGACATGGCTAGTAAGGATGGAGGTGCTTCAAACCTGGAAAAGGCCAAAACTCACCCGACAACTCAGGTCAGAGCGTCAGTCAAGGACCGACTGGGGCCAAGTAACCAGGAAGGAAATTCGGTACATGCCCGGTCGGTACAACGGCAGTTGTTCGTGCCCAGTCATCATACTCCGATCCCCCAGCATACTCACGTCGAAGATAACTAGTCCCAAGCATACGACCGGCGTGAGAAGGATCGGGCGGAGAACAGTAGGGACCAGCGTCAGTTCATTCTGTTGACAAAGATACAACAGAATAAGGACGCCATGCTGGTCCTGCGTCTCCAGCAAGAGGAACTGGAATTGCAGATGGCCAAGGTAGCTGGGGAACAGGAAGTCTCATCAAAGAGGCGCAGACATCGGAGCCGATCCAAATCACCTAGTCAGGATGAGGCGGAAAGGAACAAAAGCAGACATAGGAGTCACTCTCGGGAAAGGAGGAGCCGAATGAGTCGTTCCTCCGAACGGAAGTCTGACCACCTGGGTCGATCGGGACAGAGGAGGAGGATCGCGCCTCCTAAATACGAGAGGGACCGGCGTAGGCCATCCCCTCGTAATGAAGAAACCGACCCCCTCGCCCGACGAGTGGCAGAGTTGGAAAAGCTTCTGGCAGCGAAGAATCAGGTGGGAACACCCTCGAGAAGCCACAGCTCCCCTTTCTTACCAGAAATCAACCAGGTCAATGGCTGACCCGAAAAAGAAGATGCCCCCGATGGAGACGTATGATGGGTTGGGGGACCCGTACGATCATTCGGATGGGTATGACAGACTGATGACATATTATGGGCATTCGGATGCCGCAAAGTGTCACATGTTTGCAACCACCCTGAAGAAGAATGCCAGGGAATGGATGGGGACTTTGGCATCGGGAACAATCAGTTCGTGGAATGATCTTCGGGAAAAGTTCCATGCTCGGTTCGGGAGCAACAGGAGAAGAGGGAAGATTACTTCTTTTCTCATGCAGGTGAGGCAGTGCTCGGATGAAAGCCTCGGCACATATGTCAAAAGGTTTTTGGAAGCTGTGGGATCGGTGGCAGAGTTGAATTCACCACAGGCGTTGGGGTTTTTCACAACAGGTCTTGACATAGGAAGATCGAAGAAGCTGATGAAGGAACTGGTGATCAATCCACCCTCGGACCTGATTGAAGCTTTTCATCGGGCCGAGGGGTTCATTGCCATCGAAGAAGCCATAGGAAATTTCAGGCCCCACTCACAGTCTCACGATAAGTCCAAGGACCGAGACAAGAAGACCCACCAACGGTCGGACAATAATCAGGGGAGGTCGGATAATCAAGGGAGAAAGAACTACAATGGTGGGGGATCGGGCAGTGGCCGACCACCCTTCCTAAGTAGAAGCGTCAACAGGGTTTACACCCCCCTCAATATCGATCGAGCCAAGATATTCGAGGACATCAAGAATAAGCCCTTTTATGAGCCCTGCTCGATGCGGCCGAAGCCTGGAAGCTGAGTAAGGATAAGTTTTGCCAGTACCATCAGAATTCGGGCCATACAACAGAGGAGTGCCATGACTTTGGTGATCTGATAGAGAAGAACATACAGAACGGGAAGCTGATTCAGTATGTGGCTGGTAGGAAAAATACCGAGACTCAGCCGAGGGAGGAAGATAGAGTTCAGGCCCGAGACACACAGCCAAAACAGAACCAGCCAGCTCGAGGAGTGATTGATGTCATTTCGGGAGGTTCGGTAGGGCGTGTGACCGGGAAGAAAAGAAGCGAGCACCTAGATGCAGTCCTATCCGTCACTTGGGTCTTTGGAAAAGAAGGACAGGGTCTTCCCGGGGACAGTTATCTCCTTTTCAGATGAAGATTACCCCACAGATCCCATAGAATCACATGACGGGGCACTAGTGATAACAGCTCAGGTCGGACCAGTAGACATGAGACGAATAATGATCGATAACGGGTCTTCGGTCGATATACTGTATACACATGCCTATCAGAGGATGAATCTAGAGGGGAAGAAGATGGAACTAGGGGGGAAGGACCCTTGTATGGATTCAGTGGCGACCCGGTGCATGTATCGGGCATCATCGAGTTGTCGGTTAGGTTCGGCACAGCCCCTCAGCTGGTGGAGATATGGTCAGATTTTTCGTGATCCAGGTGGATTAGGCTTACAATGTCATCTTGGGAAGACGGACCCTGGTAGCCTTGCAAGCAGTCACGTCCATTCCTCACTTCAAAATCAAGTTTCCAACACCAAACGGGATCGGGGAGGTAAAAGGTGATCTTGACATTGCCCGAAGGTGTTATCGAAATGCATTGATCTCTTCGGGGGTCGGGGTAAGCAAGCAGAAGCAGACAATGGCTATCGAAATAGAACCATTAACTGAAGGCAGTACAGAACCGCTGGCCCTGCCAGCCGAGGAGACGGAGGACGTACAGTTGATCCCGGGGAACGAGGAGAAACTGATAAAGATAGGTTCGGGACTGATAGAACCCTTTCGGACAAGGTTGACAGATCTACTTCGGGTGTATGCGGATATCTTTGCATGCGTGCCTAGTGATATGCCCGGGGTTGACAGGTCAATAGTAGTGCACAGGTTGGAGGTGGATCCCAATAAGAAGCCAGTTATACAGAAGAGGAGGATTTTCACCCCAGAGAGACAGAGGATCATAGATGAAGAAATTGCCAAACTCCTGTTGGCGGACTTCATCTTCGAAATTAACTACCCGGAGTGGCTGGCGAATGTGGTATTGGTTCATAAACAGAATGGGAAATGGAGGATATGCATCGACTACACGGATCTGAATAAAGTCTGCCCGAAAGATTTCTATCCCTTACCCAACATCGACCAGTTAATTGATGCCACTTCGGGGTACGGCATGCTAAGCTTCGGGGTACGGATGCTTTCTCAGGATATCACCAAATCTCGATGAGAAAGGAAGACATCCCAAAGACCAGCTTCATCACACCTCGGGCCATTTATGCTTATTGGAAAATGACCTTCGGATTGCTCAATGCCGGGGCCACTTACCAGCGGATGATGAACTACGTGTTTACAAAATAGCTAGGCCGAAGCATGGAGGTCTACGTGGACGACATGATTTTAAAAAACGTATCGCCCCGAGACAATCTTGCGGACCGAGAAAGATGCTTTAAAATAGTTCAGAAACATAAGCTACGTCTGAATCCAACTAAGTGTACCTTCGGCTTAGGCTAGGGGAAATTTTTGGGTTATTTGATCAGTAAAAGAGGCATCGAGGAAAATTTGGAGAAAATTCAAGCAATATTAGATATGAAATCACTGAATTCATACAAGGATGTGCAGAGGTTGATGGATCGGATAACGGCTCTTCGGAGATTTGTGTTGAAATCAGCAGAAAGGTGTTTGCCTTTCTTCGACACTCTCTAGAGGCCAAAAAATGAGAAGAGTTTCCAGTGGACCTCTGAGTGCGAAGACGCCTTCCAGGGGATCAAGCAGTACTTGTCTTCGGCACCCCTGTTGATGAAACCGGTCCCTTTAGAACCTTTATACTTATATCTAGCATCAAACTCGATGGCAGTGGGTGCGGCATTGGTACGGGGAAAAGGGGAAAAGCACTTCCCGGTCTATTATGTTAGCCACGTCCTTCGAGACGCAGAGACCAGATACCCGAACCTGGAAAAATTTTCCTACGTCCTGATGATTGCAAGTCGGAAGCTTCGGTACTATTTCCAGGGTCTGTTGATGATTGTTTATATGGATCAACCCTTAAAGAAAGTATTGCACAGGCCAAAAGTCTCGAAAAGGCTTGCCGCATGGACGATGAAATTAACTCAATTCGCTCTAGAATATCACCTTAGGACGGTAATTAAGGGACAGGCCTTAGCAGACTTTGTTGTAGAGTGTTCTTTCTCCGAACCGGATGTAGCTTCGGTCACCGAAGTACAACCACTACAAACAGCATGGACTCTCTATGTGGACGGGTCATCTACTTCAGACATCAGCGGAGCAGGGGTTATTCTGACAAGTCCCGAGGGATTTCGAGTCCAACATGCCATTCGATTTTGGTTCAAGGCCACCAACAATGAGGCCGAATACGAAGCCATTTTGGCCGGACTACGGTTGGCCCGGAGCCTGGAAGTTCAGAAGCTAGTAGTGTATAGTGACTCCCAGCTGGTGGTTAAACAGATATCGGGGGAATATGAAGCTCGGGGGCCCAGGATGACAAAATACCTGGTAGAGGTAAAGGACAGACTCACATACTTCGTTTCGCACAATTGCCTAGGGATTGACCGGTCAGACAACTCAGTAGCAGAATCCCTGGCCCGACTGGCTACAACCGAAGCAAGCTCTTTTACCGGCTTAGTATATTTGGAAGTGTTGGACAAACTTAGTGTTCAGAGGGTGGACGTATTAGCCTTAGATAGGCTGGACTGTTGGCTCACACCTTACATCTCTTATCTGGCCGATGGGGTTCTACCTTCGGATCGCATATATGCTAGAAAAATCAAGCACAGGAGTTCCAATTTTGTTCTCATTGACGGTGATCTGTACCGAAGGGCGTTCACTTCTCCATTGCTCAAGTGTTTGACACATTCAGAAGCCGAATATACTCTAAGGGAAGTGCATGAAGGAATATGTGGGGATCGCATGGGAGCCAAGTCATTGGCTTATAAAATTATGAGGCAGGGGTACTATTGGCCGACCATCTTCCAAGAAGCAAAGGATTATGTCAAAAAATGTCTTAAGTGTCAGTTAAACAGTTCTATCCTTCATCAGGCACCCGAGGAGTTATATTCGGTCTTATCTCCAGTTCCATTTGCTATGTGGGGGATTGATATTTTGGGACCATTGTCGAAGGCCAAAGGACAAGCCACTTTCGTGATTGTCGCCATCGACTACATGACCAAGTGGGTGGAAGCCAAACCGTTACAGAAAATTATCTAACAAGAATGCTATAAATTCTTCAAAGAGTATGTTGTGTACCGGTTCGGCATCCCAATGGTCCTGGTTTCGGACAACGGCAGACAATTTGTGGGGTCGAAATTCGAAGCTTTCCTGAAGGATCTGAGCATCCAACACAGAAAGACTTTAGTTGCCCACCCTCAGTCGAATGGACAGGTAGAAGTCACCAACCGGACTCTACTTAATGGAATTAAAGGATGGCTGGATGAATTGAAGGGACGTTGGCCAAAAGAGCTTCTCAAGTGTCTTATGGGCGTATCAGATTACCCCGAGGACGACTATAAAGGATTCACCTTTCAGACTGGCTTATGGGACCGATGCACTGATACCCGTCGAGATCGGGTCTCCTACACTTTGGGTTAGTCAGTACCAAGAGTTGTACAATGATGATGGCTTACGACTGAACTTAGACCTGTTGGAAAAAATTTGGGATTCGACACTGGTAAGGCTAGCTATCTACCAAGGGCGAACTGCCCGGCACTACAATCAGAATATGAAACAAAGGAGGTTTGAGATCGGGGATTTGGTGCTTCGGAAAGCAGATGCGTCTACCCCCGAGAACACAGGCAAGTTAATGCCGAACTGGGAGGGACCTTATGAAGTGACTGAAGTGGCGAAGCCTGGAACTTATCGGCTTCGAGCACTGGATGGCACAGAAATAAAGAATACATGACATGGTGAGAGACTTAGAAAATATTATCAGTAAGAGTTATGTAATTCTTTCTTTTGCTTATGTAAGTTGCTTCATTCATCAATAAAGGAACTCGAATTTCTCTTCGAAATTTTTTTGTACTTCATTTATATTCATAAGTTTTTACAAAACCCATCAGACGAGCGATGAACAGAATCGATCAAACAAGTTACAAACAACTTAACGGATCGGACAAGTTACACGCTGATCTGATTGGGAAAGTTACAAAAGAAATAATGAAGATGAAAAATTACAAGTAAAAATTCTAAAATAGCTATGGGTCAGGGGCTCCGCCATCAGCATCATTTCCGGCATCGGACTCTTCATCGGAGGAATCAAGGACAGAAACATCAAGTCCAGCAGCTATCATCTTCGGCCGGACCCTCTTCTTATGAGCTTTGTAGCCTTCGGCAAATTGAGCCATAATGGCATCTCGGAGCTCGGGCAATTCTTGATATTCTCGAACAGCTTGCTGCCTGGCTTCGACACATTCTGTCCTTAGAGCAACATTCTCCCTCATCAGCACCATTTGTTGGGCATGTATTTCGGATACTTTACTTTGGAGGATCAGAATGGCATTCTGTTGATCCAGATCCTTCTCCTTCAGAAGAGTCCTCTCCTCGAGGAGTTGCTTGTTATAGCCGTCTAGGACAACGAACTCATTCTGAAGATTGTGGTGGAGTTTTTTATGTTCGTTGCTCTAACGCTAGGCGAAAGTCACTTTGGTTCGGGTATCGACGTGATCCTCTTTCTCTTTCTTCAGCTCAGCCGTCAAACCCCGAACCTCAGCCCCGAGCATCTCCACCTCAAACCGGAGTTGAACTTCATGTCTTGTAGCCTTGGCCAGAGGAGGGATTGCTCGTGATAGGATGGCATTAGTCTGCAGTAAAGGGGGAAACAGGTGTTACTCATGATCTCGCAGATAATCAAAATGCAAAAGTTAAGGCTTTCGGGAATACCTGACACTGGACTTTGATATATGCCACCAGCAAGCCCTCAGAAGTATGCCCTTTGAACCGGGTGTCATCTCCAGGTAGTTTGAAGTGCTCCAGTCGGTCTCGGAGGATGGACCGGCCTCGGTAGAGGGACCGACCTCAGTGGAAGGTGGTCGGGAAAAGTTTGTGCGGCTGCCTGCGGGGCCTCAATCATTTGCTGGTCGGGCTCGTCAATTAGCTTCAGTCTCTTGGGACGAGGCCTCAGAGTTTCCTCTTCGATTTCGTCAAGATCCTCAAGGACAGTAGCTTGGGAAGGTGGTAGAAGAGTCAGCTTTGGGATGTCCGACTTCGGGAGAGATGACTTGGAGAGGCCCTTGGCAAGTGCCTTCTTATTGCCCTTCTTCAGCTGAGCCATCTTTTCAGCTTTTGACATCTTCAGGGCATTCTTTGGTTCGGCCGGGGAAGAGTCGACAGAGAGCTCGGAAATAGGAATGGTCTCCCTTTCGGCCGCTTCTTCTCCGAAGGGAAGACGGATTGGGTCGGACCGAATGGGGTGAGGGGTTAGGGACTCATCAACCCCTTCGGGCTTGAAAATGGTCACTGCAAAAACAAGTAAACACATCAGAAAATCTGCGGGACAAATTAGAAAAAAAATTGCAGGACAAAGGAGATCGGGATAGAGTACTTACGTCCGTGCCTGTACAGCCAGGCTTCATCGGCCAAGACATCCAGACTCCACAAGGTCTTCTTCAACTTCTGATAGAAAGTTCTGAACTCGTCCCGTCGGTTCATCGGAAAGGTGGACACCTTCACAATCGAATCTTCGGGGGTAGCCCAGTTCAGAAGAAGTTGGAGGTCGGTCCCCTTGGTAAAGATACACTGTTCGTGCCAACCTTTGTTGCTGGAAGGAGTTCTAGCAAAAGTGGCTCGACCAGGGACTCGGTTCAGCTGCCGAATGCCGGGTTCTTTGGACCTGCCGACAGTGAACAAGACGAAGAAGAAATCAAGACCAAGGCTGACCCCTAGCTCTTGACAGATGGCTATGAAGCTGACTAAGTTGATATAAATGAGTTCGGCATAAGTTGTGCGAACCAGATCCCCACGAAGCAGAGAAAGGAAACGATGAACTCATGAACTGGGAATCCGACCCCGTACTTCAGAGCCCAGATCGGGATGGCCACCCATTTGCTTTTGGGGCGCCAGTACATCTTTTCGCCAGCCTTCGGCACCTGAAACTTGTATTCCCTTGGAATGTTGAAAAGGGTTCGGATGTCAGAGATCTGAGAGGGAACGAGGGTGGTATTGGTGTTGACATGGGAAAAGTCCTTTTCGGAGAGGTAAGCGGCCCGAATTCCGTCCTCAGTACCGTCGGCGGTGTCACCGGTGGGAGCTTCCGGCAGCTCGACCGGTACCAAATCGATGCTGGCGATAGTTACGGTGGCGGCGATATCGGCAGTGACGGGGGTCTCGTTGACGGTCGGAGTGAGGTCAGTGGTGGAGGAGGCTAGGGGAATGCTGGAGTCTGCCATTAGAGCAAGAAATAGCTTAAATATGAGGTTGTTGAGGCCGAAAAAGCTCTAGATCGGAGAATTAGGCAGCAGTGTTACCTTGTCGGAAATCACACTTGCAAAGAAAATTTGAGAAATAAGGCTGAGATTGGAGAAGTTTGTAAAAAGTGACGGTTGTGCAAGGAGAGGGGTATTTATAAGTGCTGCTACACGGAACGCAAAGGCGGCTAATGATAACGTGTCTCGGGTAGCGTGTCCCGGGTAACGTGTACTGCATTAAATAAGTCGGTTGGATTTCCCATGCGTCCCTTCAAATCTCTCATTATAAGCTTGTTATAATGAGTGACTGGGGGGCAATGTTCGGATATATTCCATCGACCCCCACACGAGCTAAAGGCCTGGGCCGAGAAGGGTTCATCAGGCTCAATGGGCCGAAGCCAGACATGGAGTAGCAGGGTTAGGGATCGGGTATCCGAGCTCTTTGAGACGGAACCCATACCCAATTGATGATATGTGGATCGGGCATCCGAGTCCTTTGGACCGGAGCTCGGGCCAGTATGATGGTGTTCGGAGTTGGATTACCGAGTCCCTTCGGCCGAAGTCTAGACTAGATTGGCGATGATCGGGATCGGACTACCGAGCCCTTCGGGCCGAGGTCCAAACCAGTTTATAAGGCCCTCACCGAAAGTTGTTCCTCGGATGGAGTCTAGGGCAATAAGGAGTCTAAATGATTAAGGACTCAAACCCTAATCATATCTAAATACCAACTCCTAAGGTAAGTGGTTGAATTGTAACTAACTTGCACTTTTAAAGGAGATTGTGTTGGACCCAAACAATGGCAACTGTCATGTTTAGGAGTCCTAATACGATTGGGAAGTGGACTCTAAGGCGGTGAGAATGGCTATAAATACAAGGCTACAAGGCTTGACATAGGTTAACAGGTAATACTCACTTGAGCACTAAATTAATACTGCCTCCATTGTTAAACATTGTGATCGGCCTATACTCATTCTCATACTAAAGCTATCACCCGGCGGCCCAAACTGTCAAACTTTATATGTGATCCGTTATTATGCAAATTTAATTACGTGAATTCTGTGATTGAACGCGCCGACAAAAGTTGGGTGTTACCTCGCATTCAAGTGAAAAATTAATGTCTTACAAATTATGCAAAGACAAAAATATTCTTTAATTAATTTATTAGGACGAATCTTTGATGGTGGTGGTCCGAACACCCCAATTTTATAGTCATAAAAATAAAGTAAATAATAAAGCCAGAACCTAATTTTTTTTTTTTTATATTTTCTGGTTAAATTGACCGAGTCAATATTCAGAAAACCTGGTACGAACATCACAGAAGGTATATATATATATATATAATTGAGAAGCCATAGAGAATCTCTCATTCTTCATCTACTCGTGGATATATGGCGGGTGAAACTTGAAAGACCATGCATGATTGTAATTTTGCTTTATTTACCCAACTTGCTTTCTATCTTCTTTTTTCTGAATTAATGTAAAAGGTTACGCTAGATTTTGGATTTAATTGTGGATGGTTCAGTTCAACAACACTTTAAAGTTCGCTGCAACCATCAGAACTAAAAATTAGTTCAATCTTATAAATTTCTTCTCTTCTCTCTCTCTCTCTCTCTTTATTTTTAAAATCCACTTCTTTAATTATTAGTATTAAATGATACCATTTTTGTTTTAAAATTCAAAATACAATTTGAATTTTGAGATCAAATGATATCATATTAAATTTCAAAATTAATATGACATATAAAAAATTTAGAATATATAATGAAATAAATTTATGATTAATAATTTTTGTTATATATTAGATAATTATAATAATTGTATCAACTAAAATTATATAAATTCACATTTAATTTAAAGTTTAACGTGTTATTGTTGTTTGAATTCAAAAATCAAATTATATATCTAATTTTAAAACGGAGGGAATATTTAAATTATTATTCATTGCTCGTGGATACAATGAACTGTCTTAATTTGTCCTTTACCATTTATATATTCCAGTGTTAACATACACCGTGTGTGTGCAATTAAAAATATAGTGTAGAAATTAAGGGTTGATAAAAAGTGAGACACATAAAATAATTTATTTTCAGATAAATTAAAATGTTACACAACTTAAAAAATGAATTAGTTATTTTTCTTCCTTTCCCTTATAGATAGATACATATAATTCTATTATATACGCAGCCTACGAGTAGGGGCGGATCCAGCCTGAAAATTTAGTGGGGTCAAATTCAAAAGAAAAGAATTTCTTAATAATAAAATGAATTATAAAATTAAATAATTGTAAGACCCCAACTTTTATAAATAAAAATTTAATTTCCTCTATATATTATTTTGATATAGTAAGGTGTTGATTTGATAAATGTGGTAAGTTATGGATGGAATGTGCAAATTTTACAAAGTAAGCAAGTGGTCATAATATATTCGTTGTGTCGGGGAATATTCTTTTGTCGGAGAATATTCGTACGACGGCGCAGCCATTGGTGGACCCCACAACAGAATAATTGTCGGATATAGAAAGCGACAGAAATAACATTTTCACGGCAAAACTTTTACCGTTAAACTGTTAAAATACCCGGTGATAAAAATACAGTAATACGCATTGTTGCAAAGTAGCACACGGTATTGCACAATATCTTTGATTATTGATGCTTACGTAAGAAGTCACTCAGTATTTAATAATTGCTACAGTAGTTGTTGCACAGTATATCATATTATTGATTCAATTATTGTCACAGTATCATCTGCACAATATTTTATATTATTAAATCAATAATGGTCAGTCATATTATTTAAATGATATTATTAGATAGCATTATTGGCAATGTCTAGAAAGTTCTGTCTAGGAAAGGGGTTAGTTAATTGCGCGCCAGTAAGAAAAAAATCTTTATCGGAAGGCCCCCTCTTTCCTGGGAACGACCTGGTTGTCATTATTGTGATTCTGTAATATTAATTTATATAATAATTGATGAATGGTTGATAAAAATATTTTCATTGTGTTGGAAATATTAATGTTAGTAGAAATCGACATTTATTTCGATAATAGTTGATTTTCGGATGTTAAATTGACCTAACGGAGAATTAATCAGATAAATGAGCAATTAATGGGTGGTTAACATGTGGGACCCACTTATTGGTGGATAATAAATAGTTGGTGGGTAGTTGCAGGGGTGGAGGTGCAAGATTTATAAACTTGAGGGACTAAATTAAAAATTTAGGCAAAGATGGAGGTACTAAAGTGTAATTGTCCAACCTTTTTCTAGCCTATAAATAGCAAGCTAATTTCATTCATTTCTCACCATTCTTGAAGAACAAAGTTATTATAGTGAGAAAAATTATAGAGAGAAAAAGAAGAAGAGTATTCTGCTACTACACTACTCCAGTATCCAATCTTCTACTGAGGTAAGGGGTATTATTTCTTTTATATTCATAAAGAATGCTATTTTCTTTCAATACTCGTAAGGGTTGTTACTCTATTCTTTATTGATCTGTGGGAGTAACCTGTCTACGCGGATTACCGCATGCATGGTGAATAACCCTTTGTATTCATTCTTTATTGATCTGTGGGAGTAACCTGTCTACGCGGATTACCGCATGCCTGGTGAAAACCTTTTGTATTCATTCAATTCCTTAATAATCTGTGGGAATAACCTGTCTACGCGGATTACCGCATGCGTGGTGAATCACCCTTCGTATTCATTTCTATTAAATTGTGGAAATGATCTGTCTACGCGGATTACCGCATGACGGGTGAAAATCCAATTACAGTTTCGTATATTCATTCATACTCGTACGAAATATTATTTCACTGAAATATTGGTCTGAACTTGTTATGAAATTTTCATCTTTTTATGACAAGTTACTATTCACGAGTTACTATTCACGAGTTACTATTCACGGTAAAAAAAAATTTTTAATTTTTTTTTTATCTTTGATTGAATCCAAGTTTTGAATTTCATTCTTGAATTTTGCTCCACAATTGATTATTACGGAGTATTCATGAACTTGGATAAATTAAATTACGAATTCCTAATTTTTGTCCTTTATCTCACTGGATTCGTTTTTATATTATTTTTCATCATCCTCAGTCTTAAATGATGATACAAATGAATATCTTTGGCCTGTAGTGCAAAGATGAATGATTATTTGATGAATATCTTTGGCCTGTAGTGCAAAGATGATTACCTGATGAATATCTTTGGCCCGTAGTGCAAAGATGGACAGGAGTTGAGATGAACATGATCACTGGTGATATAAATGAATATCTTTAGCCTGTAGTGCAAAGATGAATATTTGATTCGAGATATATATTGATTGATGTTACAGGGATAAAATATTGATGATGGACTTTAAATCATAGAAGATAGTAGACTTCATTCTCTGCTTAACTCTTCTAATGATTTGTTATTTCCGCTGCGAATATTGATCTAAAACTTGTTGTCCATAATATTTTATCTGAACTGTTGAAGACTAACGATAATTTATTTTTCATTATCTTAGTCATAATATTCTTTACTGGGCTAGTTGAGCTCACCCTTTTCTTCCATTGTTCTCTTCAGGAAATGAGAATATTGCGGGTACTAGTCGGGGAATGGAGTGATGGTCCGAGTTAGAGCAGTAGTAGTCCTCGCTATTTTTGTGAAATAGTGTGATAATAATTGTAATGAGGACTTAGTTTGAATCTTAATATTTTCTACATATTTGTACTGAGACTCACAGTTGTGTGGTCGTATTTTGCACGACCGTATGATATAAAGTTTGTATTTGAATTCTGTATCATGTATTTGGCGACTCAGAATGGGTTGGGTTGACTGGACCTATTCTGGGGGCGTCACAGTTGGTATCAAAGCTTAGGGATATGATCTCTGGCGGAGATCTGGGAATAGAACTAGGAGGGGAGAGACGAGTAAATCCTTCGCTAGTGTTTGTCCTACCTAAGCTTATGTGGTATTTATTTTATCGGTCGGAACATAGGGTTGATATGTGATATGTTAATTTATTTGATTAACCCTTGTTTTATGGCAGTATTTGAGAATGACAGCTGAAAATCTTAACAATGGAGTGAATGAGACCGTTGAGACACCTTTAATCACCAACCAAGAGAACGTACAACAGGAAGGCAACAATTCTCCTGTAAACAACCCTACCGAAGAAATGATAAATGACGGGATGTTCAGAAGTTTTTTGCAGTTCATGCAAAATCAGACGAGGGAGACTCGTGTTCATAATACAGGTGGAAATAATAACTCGCGGCTTGTCACTGCCAGGCAGTTTAAAGAGTTGGGACCACCAGAGTTTCAGGGAAAGCCAGATCCAATCAAGGCAGAGACGTGGGTTAAGCAGATTACCAAGATATTTGATGTCTTGGGATGCACAGAGGAACAGAAGGTTTCATTCGCCACGTTTATGTTTCGTGGAGAGGCAGATTACTGGTGGGAATCTGTGAAGCGTACCCAGCCTGCCGCACTCAAGATGTCTTGGGAGACGTTTCAGAAACTATTCAATGACAAGTACTTTCCAGAAAGTATTCGTCACATGAAAGAGGTAGAGTTTATCAGACTAGAACAGAACAACATGACGGTGTCCCAGTACGAGGCTAAGTTCGCGGAGTTATCCCGGTTTGCACCTCATTTGGTGGAGAATGAGGAACGTATGACGCGGATGTTTCTGAGAGGTTTGAAACCCGAGATTCGTCAATACCTCATTTCTCACAAATTTTCTTTATATTCGGATGTAGTGAACAGGGCCCAGTTATTAGAACGAGATAGTGATTACGTTCAACCAAAGGACAACAACCAAGGTCGTACCGGTGGCAGCAGTCATCGAAACAATGACAACCAGCAGGGAGGAAAGCATCATGACAGAAGCGGTAACCACTCCGGTGGTAATCGTGGCCATGATAATAGAAGAAGTGAGTCGGGGGAAGATTTCAAGAAAAGAAGGTACAACAATGAGAACGTGAAGACGTCAACAGCAGCACCAACTGTTTCTAGGGGCGGAGAACGACCGCCAGTCGTATGCTATAAATGCGGGCAAGAGGGACACATCAGTCCTAACTGCACACAACAATCTAAGGTGTGTTATAACTGTGGAAAGGAAGGACATATAGCTCGAGTGTGTCCTGTGGCGAAACCAAGTCCAGCAGGGGTAGTGATCCCTAAGGCTGTTCCGGACAAGTCAAAGTCGGTAGTTCCTGGAAGAGCTTTTGTCGTGACTGCCCAGCAAGCAAGGAACCCGAAAGAGGTTATTACGGGTAAGCTAATCATAAACTCTTGCGAAGTTTATACCTTGTTAGATACCGGTGCTACCCATTCCTTTATTTCACCTGCTTGTGCTCAACGTTTGAACTTGACTTCTGATAAATTAGACTTTGACTTATCTGTTGAAACTCCGTTAGGAGAAACCTTTGTTACATCTACAGTTTACAAATCTTGCTTGATTCAGATTGGTACCCTTACCTTACCTGTTGATCTTATATCTTTGAAAATACTTGCATTTGACGTGATTTTAGGAATTGACTGGTTAACCACTTACCATGCCAAAATTGATTGTTTTCGTAAGGTTGTTAGTTTTCATATTCCTAATCAACCTGTTGTGCGAATCCAAACCACCAAACCACTAAAATCAGTCAATATCATTTCAAATCCCAAGGCTATTCGTTTATTGAAAAACGGATGTCAAGCTTTCTTAGCTCATGTCACTGATCTAAATCAGAATACATCAGATTTGAATGATATTTCCGTTGTTAATGAGTTTCCTGATGTATTTCCCGAAGAACTTCCCGGTCTACCCCCAGAACGTGAAGTTGAATTCTTTATTGACCTTGAGCCCGGTACAAAGCCCATTTCTAAAACCCCATATCGAATGGCTCCTATTGAACTTCAGGAGTTAAAGGTCCAATTACAAGAGTTGTTAGATATCGGTTTTATTCGTCCTAGTACGTCTCCTTGGGGTGCTCCTGCTTTATTCGTAAAGAAGAAAGACGGGAGTATGCGACTTTGTATTGACTATCGGGAGTTGAACCATGTCACCATTAAGAATAGGTATCCGTTACCTCGTATTGATGACCTGTTCGACCAGTTGCAAGGAGCGCAATTTTTTTCAAAGATCGATCTTCGTTCTGGATATCATCAGTTGAAGATTAAAACTGAGGATATTCCAAAGACTGCTTTCAGAACACGGTACGGGCATTATGAGTTCTTAGTCATGTCTTTTGGATTGACTAATGCTCCTGCTGCTTTCATGGATATGATGAACCGTGTATTCAAAGAATATTTAGATCAGTTTGTGGTTGTCTTTATTGATGACATCCTCATCTATTCTAAAAGCCGTGAAGATCATAACCACCACTTGAAGATGGTACTTCAAAGGCTTCGTGATAACAAGCTTTATGCTAAATTGAAGAAATGCGAGTTCTGGCTTGAGGAAGTAGCATTCCTTGGGCACGTGGTATCAAAACATGGGGTATCTGTTGACCCGGCGAAGATTGAAGCAATACAAAGTTGGGAACAACCTAAATCGGTGACCGAAGTACGTAGCTTTCTGGGCTTAGCTGGTTATTATCGGAGATTCGTGGAAGAATTTTCTCGAATCGCTACTCCATTAACTCAGCTGACTCGGAAAGATACAAAATTCGTATGGAACGAGGAATGCGAGAAGAGCTTTCAAGAGCTCAAGAGGAGACTCATTTCGGCACCTGTTCTGACAATACCATCTGGTTCGGATGGATTTGTCATTTACAGCGATGCTTCGGGCAAAGGGTTAGGATGTGTTCTCATGCAACATGGAAAAGTCATAGCCTATGCCTCACGACAACTCAAAGAATATGAGAGGAATTATCCTACTCATGATCTAGAGTTGGCAGCAGTCGTTTTTTGCGTTGAAGATATGGAGACACTACCTGTATGGGGAGAAAGTGGAGATCTATACAGATCATAAGAGCCTCAAATATTTCTTTACCTAGAAGGAACTTAACATGCGGCAACGACGTTGGCTTGAGTTGTTGAAAGATTACGACCATACCATCCAATATCATCCTGGAAAAGCAAACGTGGTAGCAGACGCGTTAAGTAGAAGATCATATGCGGGAATGAGTGCGATGCTGTCAACACAAAGGCCCATTTTGTGTGACTTACAAAGGATGGAGATAGAGTTCAAGACTCCGGGGACCCACATGATGATGTCAAGTTTACGCGTAGAACCAGCTTTAATTGATAAAGTTAAAGCTGCTCAATCTACAGATCCGGAGTTGATGAAGATGAAGAAGAAGGCGCAAGAAGGTGCAATTCCAGAAGCAAGAATCGATGAAGAGGGAATACTTCGAGTCAACTCCAGACTTTGTGTTCCTAACGATTCTGACTTGAAGTATAGAATCATGATGGAGGCACACAACACACCGTTTGCGATCCATCCTGGGAGTACTAAAATGTATCGTGATCTTCGACATACATTTTGGTGGAGCAATATGAAGAGAGAGATCGCGGAGTTCATCTCTAGATGTTTAACTTGTCAACGTGTAAAGGCGGAGCATCAAGTACCGAAGGGTCCATTGCAACCACTGGAGATTCCGAAATGGAAGTGGGAACACATTACCATGGATTTCGTTACGGGTCTTCCCAAGATTTCTCAAGGCATAGATGCAATTTGGGTTATTGTCGATAGATTAACTAAGTCTGCTCATTTCTTGCCTATACGAGAAACTTATTCACTGGAACGTCTTGCTCATATGTACATAAATGAGATTGTGAGATTGCATGGCATGCCAGTATCCATAATTTCGGATCGTGACCCAAGATTTACTTCACGATTTTGGGTCAGTTTGCAGAAAGCTATGGGCACCGATCTACGATTCAGTTCTGCATATCATCCTCAAACTGACGGGCAATCGGAAAGGACTATTCAAACTCTTGAAGATCTATTGAGACTCTGTGTTCTAGATTTCAAAGGGAGTTGGGACAAGTACTTACCATTGGTGGAATTCTCCTACAACAACAGTTATCAGGCAAGTATAGGCATGGCTCCATTCGAGGCGTTGTATGGACGGAAGTGTCGTTCTCCAGTATGTTGGGACGAGGTGGGTGAAGCAACATTGTTAGGACCGGAGTTAGTACGTATGACTACGGAAAAGATTCAAATAATCCGACAACGTATACAAACGGCACAAGATCGACAAAAGAGTTATGCGGATCTTCATCGAAGAGACGTAGAATTTAATGTCGGAGATCATGTATTGTTACGTGTTGCTCCATGGAAAGGAGTTACGAGATTCGGGAAGAGAGGAAAGCTCAATCCACGATTCATTGGTCCATATGAGATCCTTGACCGAGTAGGAAAGGTGGCCTATAGACTCGCTTTACCTCCAAGCATGTCTCGTGTTCATAACGTTTTTCACATATCCATGTTACGTAAATATGTGAAAGACCTAAATCACATTATTGAGTTAGAACCAGACGAGATAGCCGAAGATTTAACGTACGAGGAGGTACCTGTCAAGATCTTGGATAAGAAGGAACATGTCCTACGCTCGAAGATTATACCTCAAGTTAAAGTTTTGTGGAGGAACCATGATATCGAGGAAATGACCTGGGAGTTAGAATCGGAAATGAAAGCAAGGTATCCTCACCTTTTCGACATACCAGGTACGTACGTCAATTTCGAGGACGAAATTTCATAAGGAGGGGAGGTTGTAAGACCCCAACTTTTATAAATAAAAATTTAATTTCCTCTATATATTATTTTGATATAGTAAGGTGTTGATTTGATAAATGTGGTAAGTTATGGATGGAATGTGCAAATTTTACAAAGTAAGCAAGTGGTCATAATATATTCGTTGTGTCGGGGAATATTCTTTTGTCGGAGAATATTCGTACGACGGCGCAGCCATTGGTGGACCCCACAACAGAATAATTGTCGGATATAGAAAGCGACAGAAATAACATTTTCACGGCAAAACTTTTACCGTTAAACTGTTAAAATACCCGGTGATAAAAATACAGTAATACGCATTGTTGCAAAGTAGCACACGGTATTGCACAATATCTTTGATTATTGATGCTTACGTAAGAAGTCACTCAGTATTTAATAATTGCTACAGTAGTTGTTGCACAGTATATCATATTATTGATTCAATTATTGTCACAGTATCATCTGCACAATATTTTATATTATTAAATCAATAATGGTCAGTCATATTATTTAAATGATATTATTAGATAGCATTATTGGCAATGTCTAGAAAGTTCTGTCTAGGAAAGGGGTTAGTTAATTGCGCGCCAGTAAGAAAAAAATCTTTATCGGAAGGCCCCCTCTTTCCTGGGAACGACCTGGTTGTCATTATTGTGATTCTGTAATATTAATTTATATAATAATTGATGAATGGTTGATAAAAATATTTTCATTGTGTTGGAAATATTAATGTTAGTAGAAATCGACATTTATTTCGATAATAGTTGATTTTCGGATGTTAAATTGACCTAACGGAGAATTAATCAGATAAATGAGCAATTAATGGGTGGTTAACATGTGGGACCCACTTATTGGTGGATAATAAATAGTTGGTGGGTAGTTGCAGGGGTGGAGGTGCAAGATTTATAAACTTGAGGGACTAAATTAAAAATTTAGGCAAAGATGGAGGTACTAAAGTGTAATTGTCCAACCTTTTTCTAGCCTATAAATAGCAAGCTAATTTCATTCATTTCTCACCATTCTTGAAGAACAAAGTTATTATAGTGAGAAAAATTATAGAGAGAAAAAGAAGAAGAGTATTCTGCTACTACACTACTCCAGTATCCAATCTTCTACTGAGGTAAGGGGTATTATTTCTTTTATATTCATAAAGAATGCTATTTTCTTTCAATACTCGTAAGGGTTGTTACTCTATTCTTTATTGATCTGTGGGAGTAACCTGTCTACGCGGATTACCGCATGCATGGTGAATAACCCTTTGTATTCATTCTTTATTGATCTGTGGGAGTAACCTGTCTACGCGGATTACCGCATGCCTGGTGAAAACCTTTTGTATTCATTCAATTCCTTAATAATCTGTGGGAATAACCTGTCTACGCGGATTACCGCATGCGTGGTGAATCACCCTTCGTATTCATTTCTATTAAATTGTGGAAATGATCTGTCTACGCGGATTACCGCATGACGGGTGAAAATCCAATTACAGTTTCGTATATTCATTCATACTCGTACGAAATATTATTTCACTGAAATATTGGTCTGAACTTGTTATGAAATTTTCATCTTTTTATGACAAGTTACTATTCACGGGTTACTATTCACGAGTTACTATTCACGGTAAAAAAAAATTTTTTATTTTTTTTTTATCTTTGATTGAATCCAAGTTTTGAATTTCATTCTTGAATTTTGCTCCACAATTGATTATTACGGAGTATTCATGAACTTGGATAAATTAAATTACGAATTCCTAATTTTTGTCCTTTATCTCACTGGATTCGTTTTTATATTATTTTTCATCATCCTCAGTCTTAAATGATGATACAAATGAATATCTTTGGCCTGTAGTGCAAAGATGAATGATTATTTGATGAATATCTTTGGCCTGTAGTGCAAAGATGATTACCTGATGAATATCTTTGGCCCGTAGTGCAAAGATGGACAGGAGTTGAGATGAACATGATCACTGGTGATATAAATGAATATCTTTAGCCTATAGTGCAAAGATGAATATTTGATTCGAGATATATATTGATTGATGTTACAGGGATAAAATATTGATGATGGACTTTAAAACATAGAAGATAGTAGACTTCATTCTCTGCTTAACTCTTCTAATGATTTGTTATTTCCGCTGCGAATATTGATCTAAAACTTGTTGTCCATAATATTTTATCTGAACTGTTGAAGACTAACGATAATTTATTTTTCATTATCTTAGTCATAATATTCTTTACTGGGCTAGTTGAGCTCACCCTTTTCTTCCATTGTTCTCTTCAGGAAATGAGAATATTGCGGGTACTAGTCGGGGAATGGAGTGATGGTCCGAGTTAGAGCAGTAGTAGTCCTCGCTATTTTTGTGAAATAGTGTGATAATAATTGTAATGAGGACTTAGTTTGAATCTTAATATTTTCTACATATTTGTACTGAGACTCACAGTTGTGTGGTCGTATTTTGCACGACCGTATGATATAAAGTTTGTATTTGAATTCTGTATCATGTATTTGGCGACTCAGAATGGGTTGGGTTGACTGGACCTATTCTGGGGGCGTCACAATAATCCTCAAATATTGTTTACAATAACATTTTTTGAAGTTTTATTGTTTGAAATTGTTGCATGATAACCTCATTTTTAATAGTTACAAAAATATCAAACTCAATATATGTTATTAAATAGTCATTCATTCATTAATATCTCATTTGGTTACGGAGTTCATTCTTCAATCTTCACGATATTCATGGCTGAAAATATTCTTACACATTTGTAGTAGATTGACAGATCCCTTAACAACAAAAAATTATAATATATATATATATATATATGTATGTATGTATGTATGTATATTTGCCAAGTACATATATTAATAATAAATTATGGTCGAAGAAGTTTATTTAAAAAATTATGTTAAGTCAAATTATTTATTAATAAAGAATCACAAAGTGGAATAAAACTCTCCTTATATATATATATATTGAAAGAGAGAGAGAGAGACCCCTTCTGCGAGATGACAGTATATAATTTATTGTTGAATTAAATAAGTTATATTAATAATAAATTACATACTGTCACATCAATAATATATAAAAATTATATAATTATTTTATGTGATTAGCAGCATGACTCTGAATGAATTACATGTAAAAATGACCACATGCATGAATTACTTGTAAAAATAACTCCTGCTTTTGAAAATCCAGTGGGGCCGTGTGCCTCCTGCACCTACACTGGATCCGCCCCTGCCTACGAGTGTGAAAAGCCCTGAACCTAAAAGATTAGAGAATTTTTTTTTTTTTTCTTCTTCATGAATTCATAGTCTACACGTAATATATGCCATAAAAGCTGGTGTCAAGTGTATCTATATTTGAAACATATCATATCATACAAGTGTATTAAAAATAGCCACGTGGCATTTAATACCACCGGATGAGCTTACCTTAACTTGCCTTCTATATAAGTTACTCGCTCCACTAAAACTATGAAGTTACATTTTTAATTTTAACACTATCAATATATACCTGGTACTCCATTATTCAATAAGAATATTTATTTATTTTTAAAATAAAATTTATGTATATACACACACATAGTTGTACACTTAAACGTGACTAATTTATTTTTGATAAACGAGACTCTAATTACTTGAAGAGTTTAGTACGTTTTAAAATTTAGGATGGCAGATCATTTTTTGTGTAAATTTAGGGTCCAAATTGTAGTTCAATATCCCCCGCCAAATCAATGATTTCTATTTAAAAGACTGACCGAAAATTCTTAAATTGATTCATTTCAAATTCAAACAATTAATAACTCGGTTGTATCTGACACAATTCACCCCTAATTATTTAAATTTTCAATTATCAATAATGAATGAAAAAAATTACTCCCCTAGCTATTAATTAATTTCTGTTTGTTTTTGAAGTTTCATGATTGGATTTAATTATAATCAAATTTAATCATGGTCTTTGTGTGCAAATATATTGTTAAAGTAATGAAATTGGTAATAATTAAGTATTGATTTGAAATTTTATTACTATCTATGAATTAATTAATTACTCTTCCAACTCTCTCTTAATTATTCTATTTTTTAGGGACAAAATAAGAAAAAAAATATTTTTTTCTACTAAATATATATAAAACGTCTTATTTTATGAAAAAAATTCTTCTAAAATGAATTGTATAATGAAATGATGGAATATGTAAAACTCTAGAATTACCCTTTACTAACATTCATTTTTATCGCAATCCAGAATCAAATGCAACATTATTTGTAAAAACTTTTCGTTTCGTGCATGGCCCATTTATTTTATAAATAAGATACATGCATACAGTCAAGGTCTACAAAATGAAAATTTACTATTATTATAATATGAAATTCTGAAAATTGGTATGCTTGAAATATTGCTATCTAGATTGTTATGATATGCAACAAATTGTTATGCTGTTATTTGTTACATATTTAATTACAAGATTTTAATAACTAACCATATATAAATATTATTAAATTATCATAATAATTTATTAGTAATATAGAGTTAATTAGTACTAGTATATGTGGATAGATTGGACGTCCATAATCATTTCAATGAATTTCACACACTTTGATCATGACCGTCGGTTTGATGGGATTGCTAGGTATGTGATGGCATTGGGGCCAGATGCTCATAATTTCATCTACCATGTTATGCTTTTTAGTGCTGAAAAGTTGTAGCTATTACCAACCAAACCCAACCAAACCAAACCAAACCAAACCAAACCTAGAGAGGAAACAAATAATTTGCCAGCAAAACGAATAATAGGAACCATTAGCTGCGTTATTGGTTTACACTTCAATAGGCTCCTTTTCTGACTTTCTTAATTATACTAAAAATGAAAAACGGAGTTAAGTTTTGTGTGTGTGTGTGTGTGTGTGTGTGTATATATATATATATGTTTGACTAAGACTTTTATTTATTTATATATGTTCAAATTTGTCATATATAAAAAGACATTTGAGATCAGAATGGTATAGCCAAATACTCTTTAAAACATTATTAAATATTATAGATTATTTCAATAGTAAAATATGACATTTTGTTAATATATATATATATATATATAGACTATTACGTACCAAATAATCAAATATTGAAACTAGCTTTCAGTTAACATCTTGACTAATTTTTTTTCTTTTTAAATAAGTAGACTCTTAATTAAAACTGGAAGTCCAACTCTAAGACCGTGGGACTATAATTTTATAAAATTTAATCATGGTTGTACTGTTTGCGTTTCATAAAAAAAATAAAAATAAAAATCTCATTTGCATTATTAGGTATAACTTAATTACAAACTTAAGGAATATATTATTGTTTCATATTTATTTCAAAGTTTGTTAAACATTTAGTCAAGTAATGTTGATATTATGTGTTAGATTTAAGATTTAGTCTAAGACACAATCACAAAAAAATTGTTTGAAACAAATAAAAGAAAGCTCACGATATAATACAACAGTTTATCAGATTGTGATTAGTTCTGCATGTCTGATATATTCATTAATACGTTTCTTAGACTGCAACACTTTACAATAATATCCACACATTAACATCGGTTTATATTACAACAAAAAGACAGAGATGTTATAATACAGACTCAAACACATGATGTCCAAAACATGAGCGAAACCTCCAATTACCCTGATGTAATTATTCAGACCTATTAAAATATAAACCAATCCCAATATTATAAAATGGTGATAACTTTGAAGATATCCTATAATTCTATAATATGATGAGACTCTTTTATAGCAAATTAATGTAATAGTAGTCACATTCTGGTCCAAAGTAACAACATGACAAACATAGTTGAAACAATCAACGTAATCCACGGGAGATGTCCAGCCACATCTTATATTCCTTATCAATAAATTTACACTTTCAATAAGTTTTCTTTTTATACAGAGGTTGATTAATTACATTTCCAGGGATCATTGAGAACGACATTAAATTGTACAACAACGACCCTTTCTAAAGAAAAATACTCCCTCTGTTACAAAATTTGATCTAGGTTCATTTTTTTTATGTACTTTAATTTGTGCGTCTTAAGAGTAGAAATATATTTATATTTATCAATTATAAAATGACCTAATAAAATTCTTAACATGTCACCATTACCATATTTTTTTCAAAAAATTATCATTTATAAATATATCCTCAATTTTAAAACGAAAGAACTATATACAGATCACGTGATTTCATGCAAAAGAACGTTACAAAACCAGGGGCGGATTTATTAGGGGCAGCATAGGGAGCTGCTGCCTGGATTTTTTTTATAGGTATAGGAGTCGTGGCAAATATGTAAGTGACTAAATTTAAAATGACATATATTAATAGAAGATTTAAATTTGTAGGGGGCAAGAAATATATTCATTCATATTCTAAATACAAATACAGACAAACGTATATTCATTCTATTTTTATCTTCTAAATTGTATCTAAATATTTTTTTTTAGTTTAAATTATGAATATTTATTTTAATTATAAATATTATTATGATTAGTTTAAATTTTTTTATATTTAATTTTAATAAAAAAATTAGTTAAAATCCGCCAGTGCTGAAAATTTTTCTTAGATCTGTACACAACAATGATTGATATGAATAATTTTTTGAAAAAATAATTTTGGGTTCAAAATAGGGTGATGATAACAAGAAAACTGATGATCGCTCTTGTAAATACTTTACTGACATGAAAAACACATGGGAACTTACTGAGTATATATATATCTTAATTCAGTAAACTGGATGCCACTATCTTAATTAGAATATATAGTTACAGAAAAATCAACAAATTCGGGCATTTTTCAATTTTATATTTATAAAGTTTTATTAAAAATAAATAAATTAGCGGGAGCATATATTCAGACAATATAATAATGTATGAAGGATGATTTGAATCCATTCCTAAGAGACGAGTCCCTAGCTAAGTCTATGAATCAAATATATATTTTTTGAGATATGAAGTTCTGCACATGAAACACAATTTGTAATTTATTAGTATTAGTAGTCACGGTAAAATGTACATGTGACTAAAGTCATGCTACAATTATATATGTGAATAATAGTCATACACAACTGTGTATATTTTATTTGTGTATAGTCTGTCAAAATTAGGTCGTTTTGGCAGATTTGTTTTTGATTTTTGATTTGGAAAGAGAAAAACTATTTTTTTTAAAAAATAAGCCAAAACGACGTAATTTTATAACTGTGCACAAATAAAATATACATAACTATGTATGACCATATTGCCCATTATATATATTTCTTAGATAATATTCCTGAAATCAGAATTTTTTTATTTCAATTAAAAACCCACTAATGGGAATATTTTTTTTTCCTTTTTCTGTTTTATCTCTACTCCCTTCCAGTGGTTTCTGTCTCATTTCCACCTAATAAGAATCCAAACAACTAGAAAGAAGGATATGTGATATTGGCTGTAGATTTGAACTTTTCCCGACACGAAAAAGAAAAAGAAAAAGAATAAGAAAATTGGGAATTGACAAGAAAATATACGCGTAGAAAGTTGGGGGTTGTGAGTAATTTTCAGAAGACCATTCCACGTGGCATGTCTCAAAATTCTACACGTGTCTAAAAAAATACCAACTTGGGTCCTCGACAAGTTGTTTTCCCAACCTGTTTTTAGGATAATATAGTTTGTAACTTGTCCAGTTTGAACTCAACAAAAAGTTAAATAAATTTGAGGTGAGTCAAGTTTTTTTTATCGAATATAAATATATTGTTTGAATGCGATTTATTTATAAACGAGTTAAATTTGAGTTTGAGTCGAGTTTAAATAAGCCTAATCGAACTCAAACTGAGTCAAATTCTTGTCAAGTTAAACTAAATTCAAATAAAATAATAATAATAATTTTATATATTTTATAATATGTAAAATTAATTATTTTAATTAATTAAATACTAAATGAACTTAGCTTAAGCAAGCTTGAATCGAGTTTAGACAAGTCGAATTTAAATGATTCAAATTCAAGTCGAATACAGTATAATTCGAACTTGACTCATTTAAATAAATGATCACGATATCTTCATTTGAGTTTGACTCGATAAACGAACTTAAGTCGAATTTACACGAGCTGAGCATTCATTTACAACTCTATAGTGACACATTGTTGTTAACTTATTTTACTACCTATCATAACTTTTAATATTATGTCACTACTATTAAAATAACAGCTTAGTATTATTTCAAGAATAAAAATATATAAAATAACAAATTATGTAGAAGGATATGTTTGTGATGTATTTAGGGCACAGCGAATACTAAACTATGTACAAGGCTAGGTTTGTAATTGTCTGTCACAAGTAAAGGGATGATTGGTGCCAGTACTGCCACATATTTTGCCCAAAATGTTAACTGTATTTTGGTTTGTCATGATGTGCTGATGAAAATATGATCAACACAAATTATTCCCTTTGTTCTAAATTAGTCATGTATTTTTGTCTTAGTTTATTTTAATATTAAAGATACATCTTAATTTTAAAATTTTAAAGTTATATAAATTTATCAATTTTTTTAAAAAATTTTCCAGTATCAAACCATAACTAGTGAGTTTTGAGTTAATATCGGTGGTTCGTTTGAAAAACATATATATATATATATATATATATATATATACTTTTCAAAATCGAGAGAGATTTAATTACATGGATTGGTTCTTGAAGCATTGTATCTAATTATAGTTATATATATATATATATATAATCTTTCCTTTTAATTTTTAATCAAAGCTTACCTAACTCCCTCCATTAAGATAACACTCGTCACGTTTACTATCTCTTGCATAAGCGATTAGACACCACTTAGCTAATTTGTATCTTATGATCTACTTTAATTAATATTTCTTCTTCTTGACTTTAACTTTGCAATTTAATTGCACCTAATGCTATAATTCCTTTTGGAAATATTTGATATTTTTACAAGTGAAAATGTTATTTTCACGAGAACATCCATTATATGAGAGTGGACCTCACTTATTATTCATATAAGAAAAATCTTGTGGATCTGATATTTTTACTCGTATAAATATCAATTCCCCTTTCTTTTATATGTGTATATATGTATAATAAAAATCAATGTTTTAAAACCCGGTTCGGACCCGCGGTTGGTTCGGTAAAAATCAAAATCGATCCGCCTTTCGGTCAGGTTTGGCCCAATGACCCAATTTTGGTCAAAACTCGGGTTGGTTCGTTGACCACCGGTTCGACCGATGCTCCAACCGATAAACCCGGTTAAATGATTCAGTTGACCTGGTTTTTAAATTATTATTTTTTACCCCAAAAAATTTAATATTAAAATTAACTACTTTTATTAATATTGTAATTCTTTTTTATTATGTTTTAATTCATGAAAAACAAGATTTTTAAAATTTCTATTAATTACTAACAATATATATTTTTATATATTAATGACGTTACTGGGTCAATAACGGTTCGACCACTGATTGGACTAATAATTCATCCACCCGGTACCTTTTCCGGTTCGATGAACGGTCCGATTCTGAGAACTAGATAAAAACCATAATTTGGTCCCATTCCCATCCGTATAAGCCTCTAATTTTGTTTCCATAAAACCAATCATGCATGCTGCTGCTCCTTTTTTTAAGTTTTTTACCTTCATAGAGGAAAATGTTGAGTCTTACTAGTCTTCCTTAGGGGTGAGCAATTCAGTTATAACCGAACCAAATAAGCTATTTGGTTATAATCGAAAACCGAAATATATACATTTGTGATATCCAAACAAATAACCGAATTTTGAGATAATCGAATTACCGAATAACCGAATAGTAAATTTGATTATTCGGTTAATGACCGAAATGAAGGCTAAAACAAGGAAAAGTTGGACTTTACGCAGTTGGTTTCACAAGGAAAAGTCTATCTGGTGCATCTTTTGATGCCATGAGAGTAGCACAAGACATTGGCAAAATCTCGAAAGAAGAAACAAAGCATAAGAAGCATTCTGTAGCAGTTGCCGCTCAGGGAAGATGTAAATTACATTTCTGATATTATGGGGAGGACATACTAGTAAAAAGACTACTAGATTTCACTAGATTATTGGAGGTGAAAAAATCGAAATTCAAAATCGAGAAAGAATATATAAGAAAATAAGGAATCTTTTGTTTGTATTTAATTTTGTTTTGTTTTGTTTGACTTTAAATCCTGATATTGGCAATTGATAGAACAATCAAGGATAGGTTTGTGTAGAAATGTAACAAGGAAAGAGACATAAACTAAGAGCAGCACTCTCCTGATAAACCCAAGTCTTAGAATGATTTTGGAATTTCTGTATAAAGGAAGATCAGGCTTTCTATTTTTGTGCTTTATCTAATTCGGTTATTCGGTTAATTGAATAACCAAAAATTGAAAACCAAACCCGAACCCAAGAATCGGAAATAAAATCGGATATAATCGAATTACAAAAAATACTCGAATAATCAAAAAAATCGGTTAAAAAAATTTGATTTGATTCGGTAATTCGGTTTTATCCGTTTTTTTCTCACTCCTAGTCTTCCTTCCTCTTTCCACTAAAGACGGAATATCTTAAGTTCCTATCTATAATTAATATAAGAATAATGCTAGAGACACAACATATTCTACAACTATTTTATAATTTGCTGATGTGACATACTCCACCTCAGCTTTTATGCGGGGTCAAAGACTACATTGAAGCAATTTGTTCATCAATATGTTGAGGTGGAGTATGCCACATCAGCAAATTGTGAAATAGTTGTAGAATAAGTTATGTCTCTAGCATTACTCTTAATATAACTAGAATAGTCTAAGAGCATCTCCAGCAAGGTGGACTATATCATAAACTATATTTAGTCCATATGACATCAAGCTAGGGGACAGTCTTTCATTCCTTCCAGCAGATGGACTATCTCATGGACTATAATATTAAAAGATTATATTATATTTAATGAATTACAGTTCACCAATCATTCTTCCACACTTTCATTTAAATATTTTTAAAATTATAGTCCACCAAATCTTGTTCCTTGATATAGTCTCTTTGGCTCACTGAAAAATAACATAGGCAATATTTTGTCTTATTGTTAGAGTGAAAATTGAGTCCTAGACTATATTTAGTCTAGAATTTATATTTCTCCGATCTGCTGAAGATGCTATAAAGTCCTGTTTCTTAATTCCACAAGTTCAAAAACCTTATAGTTTTTCCATTTTAAAGACATCCAACATATCTGCCTGCCCAAGTGGCATTGAAAAGTATGTGTGTGCTAATCAAAGATAGTAGAAGCAAATGCTACTATTTTTGAAAATTATAATGTTTCATTATTTTACAACCCCCTCACATGCATGTGAGAATTAATAAAGTGAAGTTTAAATAATTTGGGTAGTTGGATCAAAGCATGCTATTATTTTCAAGAAGATTTAGACATCTTACCTTGTCCAAAAGGATAGATAGTTGTTCTTTTCTTTTTCTTTCTAAAGCCTATTATGTTACAATTCTATTTTTGGGATATCTTTCATCTTTTAGTGGTCTAGGGGATCCTTATATGGGCAGGAGTTGGAGGGGAACGAAGGGATACCTTACAAAAACTTATCTTTTTTATGTAGCGCCTTGATTAATTTCGTCTTCTTATGGTACACTTGAAGTTGTGACCTTGCACACTAATGATTCCTTATATAGACATCAATTTGATTTTTATTACATCTTGTCATTGCAAATAGTTAGAAAGTCTGAGCAATGGCAGGGTCAGTATTTTAGTAGTGTCTTGCTATATATGAAGTCCAACCATTTTAATTTCAATAAGTCTACAGCGATCTGCTGGTTCCGACCGGGGTGGCCACCGACTGGAATATTTTATTTATTTTTACTTTTGACTCCCAAATAATTAATGTGTTTTATTGGAATTAAATTTTTTACAAAATACAGTGATTTATGTGTCATTTGGATACATGTAAAAAATAGGTTTGTACAGTCTGTGCAACCCTACTTTTTACATGAATCCAAATGATACCTAAATCACTATATTTCGTAAAAATTTCAGTTCCAAAATTTGGGAGTCAAAAGCAAAAAATAAAAATAAAAAAATCCGATCGGTCGCCACCCCGGTCGGAATTCCCCGTCACCATAGAAGGATTCTTTTAATTTATTCTAACTTATAATTTTACGTTAGTTACAATTCAATTTTGATAAAAATTACATATAAATCACTTTTAATTTTAGGTTATGTTTGTTTGTAAAGATTATACTTGAGATATGACTATTCATTTCAAGTGTCTTGTTTATTTTTAAATTTAGACTTGAGACTATTAATCTAAAGATTATAAAATGACTTATTAATTTTGGGATTATAATCATTCTTGCAAACAAACATAGTCTTAGTATTTGAAATTTTGTTATTGTATTTAGGAGATTAAGTGAGTAGTATTTTGCTTTGTTGGGAAAGCAACATACAGCAACAACTTCACACAAATAATTTGAACAAAACACAAATTAAAATAAAATATCTTTTGTGATTAATTATATCGTAAATATCTCATTGAATTTTTATTTTTATTTTTATCAATATAACGCCATTGGACAATAAAAAAAACATCTTTTGTGTCTTTTGTGATTGAGTGTCACAAAATATTTTTTATGTTATTCAATATTACGTCATTTAAGATATATTTAAGAAAAAAAAATTAATATTCACAACATTATCCTAATAATTAAAATCATAGTACTTCTCACAAATGATTTAAATAAAAAATAATGTCAAGTGTCTTAAATTCTCAAAAATTGTATTCTTATTATAATTATAATTATAGTATCAATTAATTGCATTTTTGTAATTAACCATGCGCCATAAAACACCATCCGGTATGGATGGGAAATTAAAGGGCCACATAGAGTTTGTAATAAATAGAGAAAAATTCTATGCAGTCATGAAAATTGGATATCAGCTCTTTATAATTTTACATATTTGTATTTTTACTTCAGTGAAGAATAAAAATACAAATATATGAAATTGTAAAGCACTCATGTTTAATTTTCATGTCCCAATAAAAGAGCTCAAAAATAAACAACAACAGCGTCGTAGTTGATCTTTGACTGAAAATACCAGGTAGATAGATCACTAATTCAACTAGTGGTCGAAACGTTATTGATCCAGTCACATTATTAATATGTAAAAATATATATTATTAGTAATTAATAAAATTTTAAAAAAATCTCGTTTTTTATGGACTAAAACATAATAAAGTTTAGTTACAATATTACTAAAAGTAGTTAATTTTAATATTAAAAATTTTTGATACAAAAAAATATTAAAAAATAAATAAAATTCAGTTCACTAGGTCAACCGGTGTTCAACTGATTTTTGATCAAATCAATAAAATCGAACAAAGTCGGACCGGAATATCAATTTTTTACGGATTGAACCGGTGGTGCGGTCCGAATTTTATAACCATGCATTATATATCCCTAACCATTGGATCCTAGCCCCCTCACAACTTCTGATTGACTTTCTTTGAGAATGTGATTTCCATTTTCTATTAAAATAATGCTACTATCACATAAAAAAGGGACACATAATGCTGACATATACGAACATGTATATTCGTGTGCCCCATATATCAGACAGGGCCCACAGTATATATGTATGTGTATGTGAATATTATGTGACCTTTTTTTATGTGATAAGACTCATCACTCCTCAGGGCTGAGGGATGTGTGGTGAGGAAATTAAAACTACTACTTGAGTCCAGCCATGCTCTGGTTTTTATGTAAAACTTTTTTAAGCTTGAGCATCTTGATTTAAACCGAGTTAAAGAAGAGACACAACTCACATTCTTTACAAATTTAAGGTTAATATCTATTTTTAAAAATTAAGTCCAAAATTTTTAAAATCTTAAAATTTTAAAATCGGCATTATTCATTGAAGTTTTGAAATCAATTAACTTTATAGTTAGTAGTAAATTTAGGACAGCTTATAATTTTTTTGGCAAAAAATAAATAAAAATTCATACTAATTCTAAATTAAAAAATATATTAATTGAAGTTTAATTTTTTTTATATATATATTTTGAAGCAGGAGTATAACCATTTTATTTTATGCATTGTAGATATCCATGAATGATAACTACACTAGTAAGTTTTGTAAGGTATTCAAATTTCTTAAATAAAAATAAATAAACTTATATTACTAGTGATGCTAAAATTAGTAAATTATTATGCAAAATTTTCATATATTAGTAAATCCTTAATAATTTATATATTTAATCCATCACTATATTGTACTAGAACTTATTATTCCCTCTTTTTCTTAAAATTAATCTTATTTATAAAAATAATCTTATTTATAAAATAAATACTCTGAAGTTGACTTCGGCCGAGTAGCCCAAAAAATATAATTGTTCAAACTAGAAAAGTTGAGATTTGGGTCGGAACACTATTCTAGAGACTGATTTCACAATTTAAAGCACAGGCAGGCCCAAGACATCTTGTTCAACTCTCCAATCTTATTTAATAGACTTATCCACTTATGGGCCCATGGCAAGCTATATATATACGGTTATACACCCACACCAACAATTTTTTAGGAACAATTACATATTATAGTACATTTTAATAAAATATTATAAAAAAAATGCACAAATAAAATATTTACAAAATTAGTGCATATGCAATATTTAATTATAAAAAGAGTGCATTCTTATCCCTTTAATTATGCCCATGATTCTCTCCCACGATTCTCTCCCATGATTCTCTTCCATGATTCTCTCCCACTCAGTCTTCTCCTTCCTCTTCCAACCCACCTTCTTCCTACTCTTCCACCACCGCCATCCCCCACCTCACTGTTCCGCCGCTCCTCCTCCCGCCCCCGCCCCCGCCCCACCCCCTACCCCCGCCACTCCCCTTCCTCCGCCTCCCTTCTCCTCCCCCCGCCAACGCCCCACCCCTCCCTCCGCTTCCTACCGCCACTCCTTTATCCTCCTCCCGCCTCCTCCCTTCCCCTCCCTTCCCTCCGCCTCCCTTCTCCTCTCCCGCCCACTCCCCACCCCCTCCCTCCGCCTCCCACTACCATCCCCCTCCTCCCGACCCCCCCTTCTCCTCCTCCCGCCCCGCCCCGCCCCGCCCCACCCCACCCCACCCCACCCCCCCCAACCCCCTTCACTTCCTCCCCCTTCCTCCTCTTCCCCCAAATCGATCCAAGGTGGCCGTCGGTGGAGGCCCCGTCACTGGCCGCGGTGGAGGCCACTCCACCACCCGTTGCTTCCCTTCCACCACCGGTCCATTCTCCAACTCCACTGGTAACCAAACCTTCATACGTTGGTAACCAAACAGGCATACCAAGGTAACCAAACCTTCATACCAAGGTAACTGAACCTTAATATGAAAGTTTCCTTGTTATGAAGGTTTGGTTACCTTGTTATGAAGGTATGGTTACCTTGGTATGAATGGTTGATTACCTTGGTATGAAGGTAACCAATTCAGTTTTATTAGGTTACCAATTTATTTTGATTATGATGCAGTTGGTAACCAAAATTCATGCAGTAGGTTACCAAACAGTCATACCAAGGTAACCAAACCATCATACCAAGGTAACCGAACCTTAATATGAAGGTTTCCTTGTTATGAAGATTTGATTACCTTGTTATAAAGGTTTGGCTACCTTGGTATGAAGGATTGGTTACCTTGGTATGAAGGTAATCAATTCAGTTTTATTAGGTTACCAATTTATTTGGAATGTGATGCAGTTGGTAACCAAACTTCATGTAGTTGGTTACCAAACCTTCCGATAAGGTAACCAATTCAGTTTTATTTGATTACCAAATTAATTTTGAATGTGATGCAGTTGGTAGCCAAACTTCGTATAAAGGTAATCATTTTAATTTTTATGGGTAACCAAATCGTCAAAAAAAAATTCAGAATTGCAACTCCGGCGATATAGCGGCGGCGGCGGCGATTTAGCGGCGGCGGCGGGAGGCGGGGGATGAGAATGATAAACAGTAACTCTTTCATAATTTTTAATTTTTAATTTTCTCATTTTGATTTAAATTTTGAATTATAGATTTGAAATTATTGTTAGATCTAAAAGATTTGAATTTGAATTATTAGTTATCCTTGATTTTAGATTTCCATATTTAATTTGAAATTGAATGGTTTGAATTTTTGCACTTTTTTTGTAATTATTTTATGAATGCACTTTTTTTTTGTAATTACTTTGTAAAAATTGTATAGTTCTGTAAAGGACTCTTTTTATTATTACACTGTAATTTTTTTATTTATAAACTTAGGCTAGTGATAATGCCTGCTAGATCAATAATTATATAATTATTATGCTGCTGGAGTCTAAGTATCGTTGAAAATTTAAAAAATTGTTAAAATAAGTGTAAAAATATTATTAAATATATTTTTATTTATTCTAGCAATATAAATATTGCTCTGATCTTATCAATAACCTAAATTTGCCCTAAAAATATAAATATTTCGATAGTTTTTTTGGGACTCGGGATGTAAGGCCATAACAATTTTGTGGAGTGCGAGGGCACCACCATAGTACAATATTTATGGACCTTTTATAAAGTAAAAAGATCATAATATTTAATAATCGTATAATGATATAGAGAAAAGAGTACTACTCTTTTTTTTTTTTTTCCGAAAACCTAGATTTGGCAAAAACAGGCCCGGTCCGCCTGCAAAAACATGTTTCATGGGTTTTATTATTGCAGCCCACATAAATTTGGTCTATTTTGGCCCGGCCAGCCTATAAGTTATTTTTTTTCAAAAATAACAACAATGTTGTTTGTGAAGGTTGAACACTAGACCTCTAAATTATTAAATAAGATTTCAAACCAACTGAGCTGCAACAATTATTTGTTTCAAATGCAATTTACAAAATATTTTTTTTTCCTTTTCGAAAGGATATTTTCACAGATCAGAAATGTTGAGAATGATTAGTCAACAAAGACAAATCGTGGCATTGACAAAATAAAACTGATGAAGAATAACATGCAAAATGATCTTGCACATGACATGATTACAGCATGCAAAAAGAACTTTAATATGATTAAATTTCTAGTGAACTTAGCCAATAAAGAAATATTCTCCTTTGAGTAAAATAAATAAAGGAAATATTTCATGAAATATTTGTGCAACTTAGCATTATAGAATCAAGTCCACATCCAATTTTATCTTCAGAATGATGATGACATGCTAGAAGCTTCTCTACCACAATTTTCTCATCTTATGCTGTAAGAGTTTCTCCATCAAAATACCTAAGGGAAAGAATAGCATTCAATATATCGAAATCATTTGAAAAATCACTCACGAGAGAAGCATAATTTTCAAACATTGCAATATAGAGCAATCAGTATAGGCTAAATTGAGCATCTCTTATGAGATCACCAGAAAAATAACCTGTGTGCTCCAGTTTCAATTCTAAACGAGGGGGAGAGACCCTGCCAGCAAAGAACAACTGATGCTACAACACCACTAAAGTTTTGCTACATCAACTAACACGGCTTTTCTAACCTTGAGTAACCAAATTTTGCTAAAATGCCAGTGAATTGTTTTGTACCCACTACTTATCCCTCATCAAAACTACAATCAAGTTTTGAATTAAACTGTGTGTTACATGTGTACGTATTCCTTGAAATATTTTCAATCATGCACCTCTACAGACCAAAGAGAAAATAACACAATTTATTAAAGTTAAATGTTCATTTGTATTATTGAGATTGATTGTGCATTTATGCATTTGTATATGTATAAAAATATATATTCCTTTTGTTTTGAGTTAAATTGACAAATAATGTAAAAAAAAAAGGAACCCAAGAAAAATTGGACCATTTTGGCCCGGCCCGTTAGCCATGTCTACGAAAACCTATACACTTGCAATTCTAAGTTTAGGGATACATTTTGTCTTAAAACCTAGGGGGAGAGCATGGAGGATACAAAGCTTACCTCCTTTCAATCTTCTGACCTTTTTTTTTCTTTTTGCTGTCACCAATGATTGAACTCTCGACCTCATGTAGACTTGGCAAAATCGGTCCAAGCCCGCGGGCCTGGTCGGTCTGTCCGTCAAAAAGCGGGCTTTGGGCTTCACTTTTTCATGCCCATCAAAACCTAGGCCATTTGGCCCGTCATGCTAATGGCCCGGCCGGTTTGGACCAAGCCTAAAAATATGTCAAGATATAGGCATAAATCACTCTAGGCCCGCGGGCCGGGCTTGCTCGTCCGTCAAAAAGCGGACTTTGAGCTTTACTTTTTTATCCCATCAAAACTTGGGCCGTTTTGGCCAGGTCCGCCGATGGCCCGGCCCGACGAAGACCCGGACTGTTTGTACCAGTCCGACCCGTTTGCCAAGTTTAAGTCCTCATAGATGGCATGAGGTGAGTTATACCACTGGGCCAAATACCTTGCTGATCTTCTAATTTTTTTAAAAAAAGTAGACTTGAATTTATGATATTGAGACTAGGTCTTCTATGTGGGAACATGTTTCTCTTCGTTAACGCATAGCACAACAATGTTAGTGTTGTTGCAGAGGATGATTCAACTTTGACTTATAGAATTCTGGTCATGAACATAGATGGGACTAACACAGTGGCATGCCTCAGGCCCATTGATACGGACACCTCGGAGCCAACTTATATCACTACTCTCCCCCACATGTTTGTCATCAAAGATTTGGTCGAGGATGTCACCAATTTCTACCAACAATACAACAAGTAAGATGGCTATTACTAGTTTCTTTTTCCACTTGGTATTTAATTGCTAGACTTCCTGAAACAGTGGCCTACGGCCCAAACTCCCCAAAAGCCCAAATGTTTGATATATTGGATTTATCTTTTAGTTGCATTGATGGCAGGTATTTCTTATGCAAACACTGATATACTGATACTTCCTCTTTCTAGAAGTAAGAAAAGTACTCCATCCGCCCTTAAAAAGGAAAGAGAAAAACTCCCCGAGGATGGACACGAGAATACAGGCAAACACCAGTGGATAGGAAGAAACTAGATGGCTTATACGAGTGCATACTATTAGGGCATGATTAAATGGGTTCGGTTGAATTTGGTGAGCCATTGTTCACGTGAAGGAAGTGTCTCCATGTAGGAATCTATTATGAACAGTGAACAACTTTAAAAAATCTAAGATTTCTAATTGCGTTTAATTTCCAATTCCGAAGGAAAGATTCAGAATATTAGTGGCTCGTTTATAGGTACATAATACTACCTCCGTCCCATAATAAGTGTTTTTTTAGCTTAAATCACACATACCAATACACAAGCTAAAATGACAAAAATACCCTTAATATACTTTGTTTGTTTTGTTTGAAACTTTTTTTATTGCATTTTGGTCTCTCTTTCTCTTTCTTCAACCTTTCAACTTCCCAATAAATACGCAATAAATACCATTGGTTGCATAAGGGCACATATGGAAAAATATTGTAAAAATTGTATTGAAATTCTAACACATCACTTATTTTGGAAAAAAATGTTAAGCCTAAAAAAACACTTATTGTGGGACGGAGATAGTATTACTTTTACGCTATTGATAATTGGGCGCGTGAACGTGAACGAATTTTGACGCTAACACATACTATCATGTGGTTGTTTGCAACTCTTCAATTCATGCCCATCCTATTGGTAGAACCCCAAAGAATTAATTCCTTGGTCCAGCAGCCTATCGTTGGGTATGTGATAGCTGGTATATCTGAAAATTAACTCAAGCAATTAATGTTCAAACCATTGTTTCATACGCCCATATATATATATATATATATATATATATGTGTGTGTGTGTGTGTGTGTGTGTGTGTGTGTGTGTGCCATGTTTGGTGTTCCTTCAATTCTGAATTTACATTTCGTTAAGCTTCTTCTGAATGAATTTTTTGATAATATATATAGCCGAGATGAGTTTGTAGATGCAAGAGTGCAGGCGTGCCCAAAAGCCTACACCCAACAAGAGCTATCAACATGATGAAGACTGACCAGGTGATCATATACACATATTAATTGTATATTTTAATATTTATTATTTTATATGTTTATTTTATTTAACTAATATATTTTATTTGATTTTTTAAGATTTATCTTATTTATCTTGGGGAGCAAATAAAAGATTATTATCTAGTTTTAAAGATAACAAAGGACAAAAGAAATTGATGTCAAGTTAGATATAAAGAAATAAAGAAAAAAGGAAGATCAAGTTTTATGTATTAGTAGTATTAGGTTACAATTCATTTGTTGTTTTAGAGAGAAGTGGGGGATGAATTAGAGTTTTCTTTTTTCTTTTTATCTTCTTCTCTTCTTTATTTTAGTTAGTTTATTTATTTTCACGTCTAGTTAATTTTTATATATAGGATGAAGATTAAATTAAATAATTATTTAAGATAATATTTTTCATCTCTTCTATTATTTATATTTTAATTAATTTCTCATTCATATTTCGATATTGAAATATTTTCGTTTTATAGTTCTTATGTAATTTTAAATTAATTAAGAGATTTTCATAGATTATTGTTAAGATATATGAGTTTTTCATAATTCATGTTTGCTCAAGGAAGTTTTGATGGATTATAATTAATAGTTAAATTTTCATAATCTATACTTGTACACGTTAATTATAAAATTATTAAATTAAAGGGAAGAGAGATTAGCATCATAATTAAGTTATAAAAATATACTCCCTCCATCCCATAATAACTGTCGTTTTAGAAGAATTTTTTTTTTCAATTTATTTGTCGTTTATAACTTTCTATGAGAATAAATTATTTACTTTTCTATATCACCCTTACCTTCTCTATTGTCCTAAGAACTTCTCTCCCTTGTATTAATAGTTTTCAACTTCCTATAAAGGGATAGTGATGGAATTTTACACAAATTTTAATTAATAAATGATAGCATTAAATGACTTTTTTAATCCATGTGCATGAAGCTAAAACGACAGTTATTATGAGATGGAGAGAGTAATAGATTGAATTATTTATTATGTTTATTGTTTAATGGACTCGGATTACTAGATAGTTTTTCCCATTACTACTCCCTCTGTTTTTAAAAGATTGTCGTTTAAGGTTAATGTACACAGATTAAGGAATGTAATTAATACCTAGCGAAAATACTATACTACTCTTATTAATTGTCTCAACCAATTATTCTATTCCCAATGTTTCTTATGCAATTTAACCAATTACTACTTGGATTATAGTATTGAATTGAATAAGAATCATTGGGAAGTGATGAAAGTTTTAAATAGAAGAAAGCTTTAAATAAGGGTAAAGTGGAAAAAAATAGCTAATGTGTATTGATAAACTCAAAATGACAATCTTTTTGGAACAAAAATTACTTCCTAAAACGACAATCTTTTAGGAACAGAGGGAGTAGTTTTTATTATTAAAAAATGGGTACTCTTAACATGTGCCCTAAGGACACATGCTAAGCATATAGTTCAAGAGAATATTCTCTTGAATTGTGTGGATATTCTCTTGATTTTTGCAATTGTATCAAATTCAAGGGAATAAGCACACAATTCAAAGAAATATTTCCTTGAACTCTGTATTTAGCATGTGTCCTTAGAACACATGTTAAGAAATTCTTAAAAAATCTACAATAGACGATGTGCATTTACAGTATCACATCACTTGCTAGGCATCTGTTTTTTTTTTCTGTATTCGATTGAAATTTAAAATTTTTGTCTTTGACAAGAATAGATTTCAAAATCTCATACACCTAAAGCATAATGAGTAATTTGTTTACAATTGAATCATGAGGGTTTGATGGTCATCTGTTTTCTCTTCCAGTTCAGTAGAGATGGTTCAAAGCCAACAAGGACTCATCTGCTTCTTTTGCTAGATCTTGATCTGCTTTTGCTTTCTTAAAGATGTGTAACATTTTCATTTTTACTTAAAGAGTGTATATTATTTACTTCCAACACTAAATGGAAAAGTTATTTGGCTGAAATAAACTCCTTTCACCCTCTCCCATTTTTAATTAGCTAGTGATAAGTGTTTTAAATTTTGTGTGTCAAAAAGTATGTTAAATGATGTGACATTATCATTTTTAATTCCTATTTTTTTGGGGTTTAAATATAAATTATTATTTCAAACTAATGACATTTTTTCACTTCGGTGATTGACTTTTTAATTTTTTCAATCAGGTCATGAAACTATTACTTTGGTTCAATTGAACTCGCCACATCATAAATTGATGACGTGACTTGTACATGTGGCACGTAAAAATTGATGTGTACTTAAATTGTAATTAATTTAAGACTTAAATATAAATTACTACCTCAAATTATTGATCTTTTTCACTTCGGTGATTGACCTTTTAATTTTTTTTCATTTAAGTGATTAAATTGTTAATTTTTTCCGCTTTAGTTCAATTGAAGTTGTCATGTTGTAAATTGATAACTTGACTTTAACACATAGGATGTGACTGATAATATGTTAAGTGAAGACTCATTTTATTATAAATTTAAATTATTTTATAAAAATTAAGAGGGCATAAATGTTATATAACATTATAATTTAACAATACAAGCTTAACATATTTTTAAAATGAAAACATCTAATTTAAGAGGTAATTTTTTTAAAAGATAAAAACGAAGAAGTAATAAAAATATTATTAGCATTATCATTAATATCTAAATTTGAAAACCTAATAGGAAAACAAATAATTATCATTAACAAATTAAAAAAAAATATAGATATCACAACAGTTTAATCACCGAAGTGGAAACAAATCAATAGTTTGATGTAGTAATTTATATTTAAATATTAAATTAATTACAATTTGAGTACACATAACTTTTATATGTTACGTGTTCAGGCCACAAGTTCAATTGAACAAAAGTGAAAAAAATTTGATTGTTTAATGATTTTTTTGAAAAATTTGAAAGGTTAATCATCGAAGTAGGAAAAGGTCAATAGTTAAGAATAGTAATTTATATTTAAGCTATTTTTCTAATATATATTTTCATCAAAACTTTTATACTTATTCAAATATTGGATTTTTTCCCCCTAGATTAAACACGATATAATATACTAGTACTCCATCCGTCCCTTAATATAAGTCGTTTTAGACGAGTGTTTTTGTCCCTTAATATAATTGGTTTTGAATTTTTAAGTAAGCAATAATTGCTTAATTTTCAATATTTCCCCAATGTTACATTTAGATTGAAGGAATGGAATGGAGAGCGGAATGATTCATTATATTGTAGTTAGAATGATGTATTCCATACTCTTCCTCCCTAAGGAATAAAATTCATAAATTTGAGAGGAATAAGAACCATTCCAACCACAACCAAACACAATTTTTTTCATTTCATATGAATGAGTCATTCCATTTCCATCTTCATTATCCCAATCCAAACGTAGCACAAGTATTAAATATAACTTCAATAAATAAGACTCTTTTTCTAATACAAGGACAATATATAAAATTAATATTATATTTAATATTTTATAATTATTTCTTTAATATTTGTATACAACTCTAAAACGATTTATATTAAAGAACAGATGGAGTATTAATTATGGGTTTGACTACAAAAGCAAAATTATAACACCAAAGGTCAGTACAGGATTTATTACATGAGTTATATAAAATATTGTATCGATAAGTTCTATAGTTTTTTTATGGAACTGATATTTTTGTATGTATTTTTTGATATTTTTATATAGTTCTTTTTTATATGAGAATACAGTGAATCTCACTTCATATGAGAAAGAGTCATGTTAAAATATCAAAAATATATATGAAAATAATATTTCGCATTTTTTATTACATTCGTTAATATAACATTTTCTATAACTACGAAGTTAGTATCAATTTCATTATAACCGAGACAAAGTAAAATTATGAGACCAAAGGACAGTACATAGCTGTTGGGTGCCTCTTGTGGCCTTTTAACAAACCATATTCTACGTAATCCCTCCGCTGTACAACGGGGCACTTTTGTTGATTGTTTTTTTAATATTAAAATTTGTATATAATATGTTTAAATATAATTTAATTATTCATGTCCATATAGAAAATTCACTAGCAACTACTCCTGTTTAAAGTAATGTTTTTATTATTATGTTAAAAAAATTCACATTCTCCCTATTTTGAAAAAAATGATAACTAACCGAATTTATTTATATTTTTGAAATTTCAGAAATTGGACGTCGTTGGGGCTTTGTTTAAAAATGTGATTATTAATTTTGGTTATAATCACTTTACGTATATTTTAATAAACAATCCTTCTAGGGGACCAGAAACTTCCAACCGGTCTAGCGATCGGTATAAAAAAAATATATATAATTTTTTTCTTTGACGCCCAAAAAATGTATAGTATTTGTTCTAATTAATTTTTTTTACAGAATTCAGTGATTTAAGTGTAATTTGGATACATATAAAAAAGTGTTGCATAGATTATATAACTTATATGTATCCAAATTACACTTAAATACTGTATTCTGTAAAAAATTTCAGTTAGAATAAATACTATACATTTTTTGAGAGTCGAAGCAATAAAATAAAAAAATAAAATTGGGAGCGGTCGCTAGACCGTCGAAAGTTCCAGGTCCCCTAGGATTATTGTTTAATAAAACATAAATAAATTTTTATTTTAAAATTGATCAATTTGAGTTCAAAATTCAAACCAAGTCCGGAACAGATGGAATATACTACCACCATTTTGTGAAATTAGAATGGCCATGACAAGAAAACAAGTCTTCAATCTCTATCATCGACCAATTTGAACATATTAAATTTATTTGGGCACGTCCCCTGTTAGCATTAAATGTGTCCATTCAAGATCAACCTAACCAACTGACGGATCCGGTTAGCATGAAGTTATTTTTTTGATAAATTGATCAATTAACCAATAGAATGCTGACACATAAAACCTCGCCTACATGTCAGTATTTTATTGATCAATTAACTTACGTGCCCCAAAATAAACTTCATGCTACCTAATTTCCCAACCGGCATAACTCAGCTCCCAGTCTCCGACCTTGCCTTAAAAATGAGTCCCCTCTTAGCATTAAATGAGTCTTTCCTTTTATTTTTTCTAAATTATTTATTGTTTTACATAATTTATGAGAATTAATTATAATCTTTTCAAAATAATTGTTCATGGGTTAATATTACAGATGAGGGTGAATATGAGATAAGTATGATAATTATGAGAATTTAAAGGTATTATAGATAATTGATATTATATAATGTTATACAATCATTTTTTTAATTCTTATCCACAACTCTTAAGCGTCATATATTATGAGACGGAGAAAGTAAATTTAAAAAAAAAAACAGGCCTAATTTTATAATAGAGGGAGTAAACTGTAAACATGTACTTGGGGTTTTATTAATATGAACCAAGGGTTTTGTGATAAAGATTATCACACTGAACAAACTTATTGGACAAAGACAAACAAAGGATTACAATATCACATAATTAGGCTCCTTCTCCCTCCCCAATCCCCATTATTATTAATTAATACTACAACCAAACATAACAGTGAAAAATATCCTTACACATCAGCCATTATACATACAAAAATATCCTTACACGTACATAGAAATTAACTCCCCATTGCAAAATAAATAAATAAACAAGACCAAATTATACCACAACCAAACATATCCTTACACATCAGCAAGACCATAAGCCCCAGAACCCTTCACCATTTTCCGCCCACCATTCCCCGCCGTACAATAGTCTCTGATAACAGTGAGCTCGTACGGCGATCTGTCGGTGGCCAGCCACTCCTCCACCGTGAATGTCTTCTGGGCACAAGGAATATGGGCTCCGGTGGCGGTCACCTCCACATAGTTGCAGTACCACCCGTGACCGGACCCGGTTCCGTCGGAGGTCAAATTCATTTTGCAGACCGGCCCATCAAGGCACGGACCCTTTCCGCTGAAGATATCCAGGTTTCCTCTCTCGAAGTAGTCGTAGCCCTCGCCCATTAACCCGCCCCAGGTCTCCAGATTGTTGATCCGAATTCCCCACCCATCGGAATCATAGAGGGTCAAGCTTATGATCGAGTCCGTTCCTCCTTTTATGATCGACCCGGTCCTAACGTAGACCGTGTACACACAATCTGGATCATCCTGCAATTCATCCAAATAAAATTAAAATAAATATATACTATCGCTACAATTTATAATCGTAACGAATTAAAAAATTAATAAAATTAGGTAAACAGACCAAGGCTGTTAAACCTTACTGATCGAACAATTGTGGAAGTCGAAAGGGTGAAGACGATGAAGAGATGGAAGAAGAAACTTTTGACTCCTACAGCCATGGCTTCTGATTTTTTTTTTTTTTTTTTTTTATCTCTGCCCTTTAGTTTTGCTTAGTTTCTCTCTCTATAAATGGAATGGTGGTGACTAACGAGTGCCTAGGATTGGATAGTAGGACCATATATTAAAGAGTTGTAAATAATACTTATTTCATTCCATAATAATACTCATTTTAATTTCATGCAGATAAAGTAAAAAAGTTATTTAATAATTTAAATATGTGTGAAATTTCATATGAAATTGAAGACTAATAATATAAACGAGAATTTTTTGGGACAATAAAAGAAGTTATGGGTGATATAAAAAAATAAATAATTTATTTTAAAAAAAAATTATAAACGACAAATAAATTAAAATAAATATTTTTCGTCTAAAAAGCCAATTATTATGGAATGTAGGAAGTAATTAATGTGAAGAAGCTTCAAGAGCCGGATTTATTTAATTAATTATTACTTTCAAACTTTGTACATTTTTTAGTATGTAGTACTCCCTCCGTTCTTAAATAAGTGACGTTTTAAAAGAAAAAATTTGTTTCAATTTATTTATCATTTATAATTTTTTAGGAGAATAAAATATTTACTTTCTTATATCACCCTACATTCTCCCATTATCCCAATAAATTCTCTCTATTGTATTAATAATTTTCAACTTCCCATAAAGGGATAGTGATAAAATTTCACATAAATTTTAATTATTAAATGACTTTCTTAATCTATATATAAAAATCTTAAGCGGTACTTATTTAAGAATAGAGAGAGTAGTTAACATGAGAAACACATGTTTATTTTATTGTGGTGCAAAGATCATCTGCGAAAAAGCTGTATTTTGATTTGAATACGTCTACTGCGGACGTTTAGTATATGAGCAATGTTACTATCACAGTCACATAAAGCTCATATACACATACATGCATATTTACGGACTCTGCATATCATGTAGGACTCACAATAAACATGTGTATGTATATGAGCATTATGTGACCAAAAATTATGTGATAGTAACATTATTTTTAGCATAAACTAATATAATTAGGTTTCCAAAATTTCATTGATGACGGGACATCTTCTAATTGGCTCTTAGGGAAGTGCATGGTGTATGGCATACAGGTGACGGGAGTGGTTAACATGAAGTTAACTTTGGTCAATTAATCAATACAGTGTCGATACGCAGGCCAATAGGTGATCTCTCTCTGCATGTTAGTACTGTATTGATCAATTGACCAACTTATCACGAAATTAACTTTATGATAATCAGATCCACAGGTGATCATGTGAGTAGCTGACCCTAACGCTGGCCAAAAGGCAAAAAATATTCATCATTTTTTTTGGGAATATTACATCAGAAAATCCCCAATCCAGAAAAAACGTAAAAAGTTTGCTTGTTAAAAAACCAAAATATTCCAACTTTTCAATACCAAAACTTCCGGATATTTTTTTTTATTATCAGCCAACACCGTTAGAAAAAGTGATTATTTCCATAGACAAAGAAAACTTTTAATACTCCTTTTGTTGCATAAAAAAGAGTCTCGTTTAAAATTTTGTAAGTATTAAAAAAAATTATTTGTTACATATTTATTGCAAAAAATAATAAATTGTTAGTTCCAACAACTCTATTAGAATTAAAAAAAAGGCCGATTGACACTTCTGTCCCTCCAAGTTGTTATTCACTTTCAAAGTCGTCCCTAAAGTTTCATTTTCGTCAGTTAAGTCCTTAAAGTGACATTTTATTGGCGTTTCCGTTCCTCCAACCCATTTTGACCTCAACCCGACCCATTTTAACCCAACCCGACCAAGTTTGACCCAACCCAAATTTTTAATATTTTAAAATAAATTATTATTTTTAAAATAATAATTATTTTAAAAATAGTTATTTTTAATATTTAAAAAGATTTATTTTTTAAAAAAAATTAAATAATAATTGTATTTAATATTTTAAAATAAAAAATATTTTGTGAAAATTTATTATTTTTAAAATTTTAAAAGAAAATATTATTTTTAAAATAATAATAATTATTATTTATTATTTTTAAAATAATAATTATTATTTATTATTTATTATTTATTATTTATTATTATTGTGAAAATATTATTTTGTGAAAATTTATTATTTTTAAAATTTTAAAAGAAAATATTATTTTTAAAATAATAATAATAATTTATTATTTTTAAAATTTTAAAAGAAAATATTATTTTTAAGATAAATAAAAAAAGCTGATTCAATTTTTTTTAAAAAAAATAAATATTTTTTTTAAAAATAATTATTATTTTCAGGATTTTTTTTGACAAATAATTAAGATTGAATCCCTAAAGTTTTACATTTTTTCTAAATTTTTTTCTTGAAAATTTTAAATATTTTTTTGAACAAATATTTATTTATTTATTTAAAAAAATATTGAATCATTTTTTTTAATCTTTTACTTTTTTTGTATTTTAATTTCTATTTTTAGTTTTTATTTTTAAAAATTCTAATATTAATAATACATATAATAAAAAAAGAAATATTAACTTTTTTTCTGAAAATAAATTTTGACATAAAAAATGAAAAAATATACTTTATTTTTTAAAAAATAAAATTTTATTTTCTATGTATTTTTTTGAATCTATATTTTATGAAACTTTACTCATTTTTGAAAAAAATAAAAGTTTTCAATATTTTTTTCTTAGAATAATAATTATCTTTATAAATTTTTAAAAAGAATATTTTATTTTAAATAAAAATATATATTATTTTAAAATATTAAATATAATTATTACTTTAAAAATAATAATAATATAAAAATATTTTTTATAAATAATAAATCAGCTATTTTTAAAATAATTATTATTTTAAAAATAATAATTTATTTTAAAATATTAAATATTATTTTTTAAAATATTAAATATAATTATTATTTTAAACTTATTTTAAAAATAATATTATTTTTATAAATATTAAAAATTTGTGTTTGGTCAAACTGGGTTGGGTTAAAATGGGTCGGGTTGAGGTCAAAAATGGGTTAGAGGAACGAAAACGCCAACAAAATATCACTTTAAGGACCTAACTGACGAAAATAGAACTTTAGGGACGACTTTAAAAGTGGGTGGCAACTTTAGAGGGACAGAAGTGCCAATCAACTTTAAAAAATGTGATTTTTGTGTGTTACCGTAATGCTGCGTTTGGATTGAAGATAAAAGAATGAATGGAATAGTGGAGGGAATGGAATAGAAGAGGGAATAAGGGTTTCCATGTGCATGTTTGGTTGGTGTTAGAAATACATCCATGAATGAATTAAATAATTTGAAAGTTACCTAAATACCCCAAATGTTCAATTTTAACTTAAATTCAAATTTTATCTTTAAAATTTGTCTCATATTTGTCTAAAATTTTCTATAATTCTCTCTTTATTTGTTCTACTTATAAATTTTTTTCTTTAATTTTTTTTATATAATTTCTCTTTTTTTATAATTTATTTTATTTCTCTAAAATTAACTTTATTTTAATTGATGAAATCTAAAAATAAAGTGTCAAATAAAATACAACCAACAAAACTAAATCAACTAGTATAACACCACCACTCAATAATATAAAGTGGATTATAAATTTAATAACATAACTGATAACTTCATCATTCAACAACCAACAACTTAATAAAATATCTAATCAACTAGTAATGCATCCTATCAATAAATTCTAGACAAAATCCCAATATCATCATTCAATAATCAACATAGTAAAATGTCTAAATAACTAGTATAACACTCCACTTAATAAATCCTTGACAAAACCCTCTTTTCGCTCATCGGGAAGGCTAAAGAAAATCACCATCAACTCCTCCTCATGAGCAAACTTGCACATGACCTTGTTGCGCTTACTCTTGCCTGCCCTCTTTGCTTCATCATTTACTTGAGAATCCATCATAAATTGAAGTCTGACCAAATATAAAGCAAGAGAAAGGAAAGAATTATCCAAAATTTCATCATAAAATAACAAAAAGTCCAACACCTGCTGCTCATGAGATACCAGAATCTTTGCATAATTTCTGAATCAAAACTAATCCCACAGTACACTTTTATTAATATGACTAATGTTTAGTTAAAAAAAAAGCCATGCAGCAGCTGTAAGTAGCATACAGGCACCCCTAGTTTGTACCCAAGACAAACATATGGAAATGTCTTTTAGAAAACAAAACAAAACAAAAGAGCAAGATGATACATTACATTAGTATAGCCAATAAACTCTTTCCAATCACTTCAGTAACACAAATAGCTTAAGTGCAACCTGTCAGAAAACCAGTTACCAGTTTTAGTAGTAGATAGATACATCAATTGAAGCTTCCAATAATATTCATCTAGAACTGAGCATTTGCACAACAGGAAAGACTCGTTTTTTTTTATTGTCGTTAATAATGAAATAATAAAAAAACTATTATCAATAGATAGAAGACATAAGAACTTTCATTAATTTTTCGCATATAAAATTCTGCTCGAAAGACGGTTATCTTCCCAATATATCCAAGATTAATTGGTAATTAGTTCATCTGATGTTTGATCCCATTCGTAGAAAAATTAGATGCTTATTTACAGAATCCTACAAAGAAAAGTACTAAAAGTGTCGTGCAACATGGTAACATATAACTAGTGAGAATAAAAACTCACAGTTGAGTATTCAGAACTGTGTGTAGTCTGAGGATTAGAATAAATGTCTTGACCACCATAGTATATCGATGAGCTGAGATGACATGGTTGTATCCTTTGTTCATTATAAAATGAAATCATGTCCTTCTTTGATAGGCTATGCCTTTCACCTTTCTTGCTCCGAGGGATGGCATCTGAAAAGTAATTAAAGCTAACTTCAGTCCAAATATTGACTTAATACTTTAAAAGTTTAGAAGAATAACATTCCCAAAAAACATAGTATGAAATAAAATTTAATGAATTCTCAGAATAAAAATTTAGAAATATTCATGCAATAGATGAACAAGTTGCTTCTGAGTTGCAGCCAAATATTGATCATGGAAGCAAAATTTTCATCGAATTGTATATAATCAAAGGGAATAGTTAAAAACAACTATATCATAAAGAGTTGACAGGTATTTCATTATTAATTCCAACAAAAAGGACCTATACAAAGATTAAAACAAATGGGCTTGTAATTGATTTACTTTAGAGCAACAAAGTAAGATAAAGCAAATAATAAAACTTTTATCTTAAAAATCTTAAAAATAATAAAAAAGATTTTCTTGCCTAAATATGGTCAGCTGCCACTAAAGAATCTTAATTCAGCCACAACCATTACAAAAATTTATCTACTATGACTACTCAAAAAAGAAAATCTTTCTCCTTTGTCTAGCAAAAGAATATCCAAACAATAAGAAAAGTTGGCGAAGGCCTTGTGGTTCAATATAAAATTGTAAGCATAATAACTAAAAGGGGGGGAGGGGGGAGGGGGGGAGGGGGATAAGATTCAGCTCCCATTACTCAATAATTCAACAAATGAACTTAACAGGAAAGAAACTATCTTTTCCAAACACAAATTGAATTACACCCTGCATTGTGAATAAAAGAGAAAAGAAATTACAAAGTACAGAGCAGAACTCTTGGACTTCACAAACTTGAAGCTCCAAGTTTGGCAATCCAAGCCTACCTTGCAGAGTCTTTCTTCTTGTCAACTACATCAGAGCGCAGGGATTCCCTTCCCAAAACCTAAAACAAAACCAATCTTAAACTGAATTAACCTTTCATACAACACAAATTGAAGAAGAGTGGATGGAAACAACTGCATGTCCATGAAAACCAAGAGAAATACCAACTTTAGAAAGAAACTCAAAAGGCAAGATTCACATTAACATGCACAACATCACCTCACTCAAATTGCAAGTTTTACTTTCATGTAACAGAATTACCTGGGTACCCGAGATTCAGAAGGGGAAACACCAGACCCAAGTTTTTCTGCACCTTCAATACTGCTGGAGGACAGTACCCTGGTGGAGATTCCCTCGTGGGAACAAAACCCAGTTCGATATATGCCTATAGATGGATAAATCCTCCCTAACGCTCGGAACTGAAGGTGTAAAGAACCCAGATGCATTTGCCATTTGTAGATCAACAAAGAATTAAACTTTGAATTGAGTAGAGAAAAGAAAATTACCTGATGAAAAAAACTATGATCAGATCGGAACTTTAAGCACTAGTATAGATTTGTGATAAAAAAAAATCAACGATTGGAAGGTGTTAATATATGCCTTTATCTTCTCTCCTCGTCTCCTCTTGTCGTTCTCTCTATCAGCGACAGCGAATGAAACCATCGATCGATGCCCTATTTCATGTAGGGTATATCTGTCAATTCACTTCAAATAAGAGACGAAATGATTTATTCCTGCCTCCCACTCCGAGAATGATTTTTTTTTTTTTTACTGTTGAGCAATATTCCAGCCTGAATATATCATTCCAGCGGAATAGAGTAACCAAACATGATATTTTTTATTCCAACGGAATAATTTATTCCATTCTCTCTCTCATTCCACCAAACCAAAAACAACATAAGAGTAATATTTATCATCTTAAAAGTTAAAAATCAAAATTTACAAAACTCAATAACTGTTTTTGATTGTTGATATTGTTAGAGTGAAAATAACATTTATTACTCTAACAATATAACTTTTACTTTAACAATATTAGCCGCCTTTGTTTTTGAGGATAAAGACACTAACTTTGAATATCGTCGGTCTTTTTTTTTAGAAATATATGCCCTATTTGTCTTTATAAATGACAAATTAATATTAACGAATTAGTGATTTTAAGTAATAGTCATTTGAAAAAAAAATTGGTAAACAAGAGTGTTAACTAGTTCACTAATTATTATTCACTTTTTTATTGTTTTTCCTGATACATATCATTTATTTATACAGAATTCAAACACTATTTATAGTTTTTTTTTATTGACAAAATAAAACGAAAGGACACGACATCATCATTGAAGAAAAATTCAATTACAAAGGTTAAAACACTAGAAATTAATGATAAAATATAATAATTTTTTAATTCAAATATCACAAGTGATATATAGTTAAGTCAGATGTACCACAAAATTTTCAATTTGATCATATAGATAAATAGAAGCGGTATTAAGATAATTGATTTGAGAAAGACATGTGAAAGATGGAGGGAGTGAGATTGGAAGTCTGAATGAACAAAACTAAAAGTGATATTTTGTTTTTTACCTTGTTTACTATTAAATTCTTAAAAAATTAGATTTGACACTTAATTTTTGAGTAGTGTTACAGTGAAATGAATAATTCGACTAATTTACTTTTAGACGTTGGTTTGTTGGTCCAAAGAGGCCCAAATTTTGTTGGCCTTAAAAATATAAACCCATATCCTAAGATGATTTGGTTAGTTGCTCAAAGGAAAATTGGGATGATTTGTTAGCGGAAACTTGTGATTTTTGTGCATTGCATAGCATAATTGTCTCAAGAATGGAGGATATTTTAGTGTTTCAAGGGAGACCACGACGCAATATTGAAGAAATCACAAATCTTCATTGCTTTAGGATTCAATTATTTTTCACAGTGAATGATAGTCAACTTGGGGAGTTAAATGACCGTTTGGATAACACAAATACAGAGTTACTTTCAAGTAGAGCATGTCTTGACCCACATGACTCTTTCTTGGCATTTTGACAATAAAAAATTAATTGAATTTGCGAAACTTTACCTTTCAGAATTTGATGATATGGAACTTTTGGCACTTGATGGTCAACTCCAAAATTATATTGTGAATATCGTAAACGATCCCAATTTTTCTAGTATAAAAGGAATTGGTGAATTGACTCAAATGTTGGTTAAGAAAAGAAAGGATGATGTGTATCTCCAAATCTATTTGTTGCTTAAATTAGCTCTACTTTTTCTCGTTTCTACTATAACTGTTGAAAAGACATTTTCAGTCATAAATATCGTGAAGAATGAACTCCGTAATCAAATGGGAGATGAATGACTGTTTAGTAACATACATTGAGCGTGATATTTTTATAATTATTAAAAATGAGGCTATCATGCAACAATTTCAAGCAATGAAACCTCGAAAAATGTTATTGTAAATAATATTTGAGTATTGTTTAGTTTTGTGATTCATTTTATTAAATTTTTATTCATAAGAGATTTTTTTTTCAAGTTTGACCCCACTGAATTATCGGGCTGGATCCGCCCCTGATGACGTTTTAGAAAATTTCATTTGTCCTAAATTATTTATCGTTTTATATAATTTAGGAGAATTAAGTATAATATTTTCATAGAATCTCTCCCGGTAAATTGTTGAACAAGAGATCCAAAGATGGACCAAATGGGAGGATTTTAGAGAGATGTTTGATGGAATAGTTCCATAGATCCACGGGGAAAATGCTCTTTGAGCCCCATTACAGAAATGGGTCTTCGAGTGATTCATTTATGAAGTATGTCATAAGCAATTTATATCACTCTGAGTGCCATAACAGAAACTTATAGCTAGTTAACAACCACCAGGCTAAAATTACGCCAACAGGAGCTTTGCTAGTCATGAGTATCATCCTCACGAAGCAACCAGCAAGACCAGTAAAAGCGTAAAACCAAGACACAATCCGACCCTAAGATGAAATAAAAAATCACCTGAATTCATCACTCTGTTTTTAAAATCTTGAAGACAAATCTGGATTATTGTTTTACGAATAGCTAGCAGATAATTGAACTATAATTATGAAAAATATTGTGGTTTAGAGGTTTGTTGATGACCTGTTTGGTAACTCTAAATCAGAGGTAGCAGTATTTAACAACAATACTCTCGTTTAAAAAGTCAAAATATATCGCTAACTTTTAAAATTAAAGAAAATGTAATAACAAAGCAAAAGGTGAAATCACGCACAGTAGCTTACAAACATATATCATCCCTCGGTTATATAGTTTCTGTGGTTATGTGAATTGTTTTTTATAACAATACATTATATTTTTTTAAATAATATATTCTATTTTTTTAAGTTTAAATATAATTAAAAAAAATCATCCAAAATACACATACCATAATATTTAAAAAAAAAAGAGAAAAAGAAGAGAAGGTTATGGTATAATTAAAACGTAGGTCTCACTTTTCTTTCTTGACAAAGGGAGAGTTTTGCATGGATCTAACTTCCAAATCAAGCTCCAAGCCAACTCCTATTCTCATGCAACCTAACCACCACCTTTATTTTCTGATCTCTTTTTCAACTTCCTTTTCTTTATGTGCACCGCTCCTCAACTTTCATGGAGGAGCGGGTCCCACCTGCCGGAGACAGAAAGGATCACCACCCTCCTCCTCATGAACCACCATTCTCCCTCCCTCTCCCACCCGGAATATCCCTACCACCTCCTGATAATTACCTTTCAAGACCATTACCCCCACCCCCTGGATCAGAAACATACGTTATCCAAATCCCTAGGGATCAAGTTTACCGCGTTCCGCCACCGGAGAATTCCAAAATTGTCCAAAGCTACCTCCATCAAAACCAAACAAAGAAAGGCCCTAGTTCTTGCTTATGGTTCTTGTTCATGATTGTCATTTTAGGCATTTTTATGGGTGCGCTATTTGGGATCATTCATTTGCTTTACAACCCTAAACTCCCGGAATTCGCCATCACGAACTTCAGCGTCAGGCAGCCGCCACCTCAAAAGATTACGCCCCTTGCAAAACCGGGATATGATATCTCATTCAATGTAGAAAACCCTAATGAAAGAATGGATGTTTCTTTCGGAGGAAATGGATATGGATTACTTTCTTTTAATCGCCATAAAGTGGCTGATGGAAAATTCTCATCATTCTCTCAAGAAGCCATGAAATCCAATAACCTTAAAATAACCCTAAAGGGTGCAAATGTTGCATTGCCTAATGAGATGGAAAAGAGCATGAACAGCACGAAATCGAAAAAGGAGGTGTCTTTAGGGTTCAAAATATTTGCCACTGCAAAGATTTCAAGCTGGGCAAAGACAACGAGCAAGGAAATCGCCGTGTCGTGCGATTTTAAGGTAAATACTTTGGCAAAAGCTACGCGGGTGGTTGATCAAGAATGTGTTACCCAGGTGCAGCAATAAAATGAAATTAAAGTTGGAGGAGATGTATCACTGTGGTAATTAAATATTAATTTGTTGTCATGGCCTTGATTATATATTCTTTTCTTTTCTTTTCTATAATTATAACAGATTGAAAATTAACTTATGTTATGAATTTGTTTGTCGCAATTTAAATTAGGTTATCATTTTTCATTCTCTTGGAACTGATTTCAATTACATAAAGTTGGAGTGAAATATATATGTTCCTATATATTATATATATCTTGCTTGCTGGGGTCTAATAGTAATTTTCACTTTGTTTTCGTTTTTATTCATATATTTTGGAATCTTGTCTTTTATTATTTGTGCATGGTTGATGAGTTCATTCTCTTTCAATTTTATTTTCCTCCATTTTACTTGGTTCCTTTCAACAAATTGAATACACCTATCTTTGATCAACTTCCTGAATTAATTAATTTGGTTTCCTTCAGTTAATTACCTCTCCCAGAAAACTTATTTATCTTTGATGATCATCTGTATTATTAGCTTTTCTTTTTTTCATTTTTTGTAATTATATTATGTTTTTATTATCTGAATTTTGCTCAAAGGTGAGTGTATTACATTAACTTCCATTAATATTGCAATAGCTTGAGTATATTTTTGTTATTTTATATTTTTGAATTAAGGGAGATTTCAGAAAATGTAATGTTACACTCTCACAAAAAAGGACCACCTTCTTGCAAATAAAAGTATGAATAGTGTCCAGATTAATGGGCCAAAGATGGCCCACGTTAGAGCTGTATATATACAATTACGAAACCCAATTACATTTTAAAACCTCATTCATTGATTTATGCTGTCCAACTATTTATAGCCCAAACTAAGCAGAGATACAAGTCCCATATAAGGATTGTTGTCCGATTGTAAGAAGTTTGCTTTCCTTGGGGAAAATAAAGTATTAGGCCCAATAGCGTAAATTTGTAGATAAATGAAAGAAATTAAGGGTAATTAGGAGAAATTATTTTTGTTGAGGGGGCAACTCGAACCTTTAACCTTGTAAAAGGAGTGAACCTACTGCTAGGTTATCACCTTTATTTTAGGACTCTTAATTGCAGCTGAATTGTTAGTCATATATAATTAGTCTCACTAATTAGGTATTATTGATATACCTTTCACAGACTAAATAAATAAACATTGGGGGTCAAAATCAACTTAATTATAGCTTCCTCTGATCCAACAAATGCATGAGCCTCAAAGTAAGTAAAAAGATTAATGATTATTGTAATACAAATCCAATTATATATATATACACCTAGTTGCTCAAAGGAAAGAGGAGGTACTTTAAAAGAGTGTTAGATATGATTTAAAGGTGTACAGTTTCTTTATTTTTTTTGTTTTACAACAACGATGGCTTTATGAAGTGTTGCAATAATGGGAGTCTGAAAGCTGGGGGTCTTTCTCTTTCTCTTAATTTCTCATTGTTTATTAGAGTATTTAGATCAACAGCTGCACATGGTTAGTCTCACATGATGGGTTCTTCAATGCAGTAGTAAGTACTACCTCCGTCTTATAATAAGTGTTTTTTTAACTTAAATCACACAAACCAATACACATGTTAAAATGACAAAAATACCCTTAATATACTTTCTTTGTTTTGTTTGACACTTTTTTTTATTGATTTTTGATTTCTCTTTCTCTTTCTTCAACCTTTCAACTTTCAATAAATACGCAATAAATACCATTGGATGCATAAGGGCACATATGGAAAAATATTGTAAAAATTGTATTGGAGTTCTAAAACATCACTTATTTTGAAAAAAATTATTAAGCCTAAAAAAACACTTATTCTGAGAGGGAGGTAGTGCTACTCTTTCTTTTTTTTTCTTTTTTCATAAGAAAATGGATTTTTCAAGCTCTTTTTTCTATACTCCACCTTGATCGTTATATTAAACATGAATCCAAGAGTCATTACAACTGTCTTTCTTTTTGTATTATATTTATTTCCTTCAAAATACTAGGTACAACTTTAAAAACGGCTTTGAAACATCGGTCAATGCATTCTTGATTTTGATATATATATATATATATAAAACTAATTAAGCACTAGGAATCTTGCTGCATGCATGCATTTATATATTTCAGTGTGGATAAATTATCACCCTCTTTTATATTGACAAATACAATTATGTTGATAGCCTAATGGGGGAATAAAGGGTAGTATACTTGATGAATGATCCTAATCAATGTTCTCTTCAGGTCCAAAAAAAGGAAATGAATTTGTCCACTTATACCTAACCATTATCCCTCTTTGTAATATTAAAATGGAGTACTAGCTATTTAGCATGAAGGGTCACACCAGTTCTCCTATAAATCTGATCTTATTACTATAATATAAAGAGCTCTCGTTAGCAGTGTAACTGTGTCATATATATAGTTTTTAACTTTTATCTTTACAATTTTAGTTGTTTTTTTATTTTTTTTATCTAATCCTCCAAATTTAAAAAATATATATTTTATCTACATATAATCTAAACATATATACCACTATATATATATATATACGACATTAAATCTCTTTCATGGATGTCAGATGGTTATGAATGGATCCGACCAAATGATGCAATCCCACATATTTATCGTCAGTATTCATTTGTTCCCCATAAGAATAGCATCTGGGTTATATATGGGTGATCCATGTGACCATATATATATAAATTATTAGGCACATCCAACCAATCATCAGATTCATAAAAAATACTCCCTCCCAACCAAATTAATTGTTCAATTTTGATTTTTTTTAGTTAAATTAATTATTTTTAAAATTAATAATTAAGCATATATAAATATATTTTTAACATTATAAAAATTGATATTAGTAGTAAATTGTATATATATTTTTTGTTATAACTTTTTCACCTATATTTTGGCAAAAATGGTACACAAAATAGTTTTAAAAAATAATCAATTTGACTGAAAAAAGTCAAAACTGAGCAATTAATTTGGGACGGAGAGAGTACTACACATTATATATTGTACTCTCTTGTTACAAACATCAAAAAATAAAATCTCATTTATTGAAAAAAATTCTCTTTCTATTAATAGGTATAAACGAAACAATATCTAATATTTATAACCATAATTTTATTACTATTTCACTACTATTAAATATATATATATATATATATATATATATATATATGAAAAAAATACATCCTTAATATTTACTATAAATTTTACAAATTAGAGTATTTTTATAGAAAGGAAAGAGTACCATATATCTATCTATATAAACATATAGTCTTCTCTTTTAAATATTGTAAATTACTACTACCTCCGTCCCATAATAAGTGCTTTTTTAGCTTAAATCACACAAACCAATACACAAGCTTAAATGACAAAAATACCCTTAATATACTTTCTTTGTTTTATTTGAGACTTTTTTTATTGCCTTTTGGTCTCTCTTTCTCTTTCTTCAACCTTTCAACTTCCTAATAAATATGCAATAAATACCATTGGTTGCATAAGGGCACATATGGAAAAATATTATAAAAATTATATTGAAATTCTAACACATCACTTATTTTGAAAAAAAATATTAAGTCTAAAAAAGCACTTATTGTGGAACGGAAGTAGTACTGATTAATAAGATTGAGTGAATGAGCATGTATATTTTCTAACTTAGTAAAGCATGGCTCGACCCTCTATGAGGGGACCGATTCACAAGAGTGCCACACGTGTTTGTGATCTCTTGAATGTATTCATACATCAATAGACACGTGTGATACAGGAGCCTCCCTCCCCAGCATGAGCTCTGATCAGATGCATGCATCGCACTGTAAAAATGCTCCCTCCCATCCATCGCCACCTTAAATTTATATACACATGGATGGATGAATGCACAAGCCATTAGCCATGCATTATATACTTCATTTCGATCACAAATTAATTAATGTCTGAGGTGTAGCTATTTCCTTCGCATGGAATTATTATATATATATATATATATATATATATATATTATACCTTGGGATATGAGTTGGGCGCGCGGAAGAAAGAGCAAGAGGATTTAATGGAGACAATATCAACTGCTACGACTCTAGAAACATGGAATAAATCGTTGCATGAATATGTACGCGTATATTTGTATACACACATATACAGGTCCGTTCAGAAACGGATTGGTCCGTTAACGGTGATCACAGTGTATACATATATTAATGCAAGCAAGAGGGACGATTCTAGTAAGACATGATGTAGTATTTTTATTGCATCCAAATAAACTTTCAAGTATTAGTCTTTGCATTAGAGGTATATATATTATTTTTTAATTTATTCTAAATTAAAAAGAAGATTTGTTTTTAGATTATGATATAACATAAATTCTTGACATGTCATTATTTTTATTGTAGAGTATTACCCCATTCTAACAAATTTTGATTAAGGATATATTTAATTTATAAAATTTATCATTATATAGAGAGGGAGAGAGAAAAGAAAAAGAGTGGAACTAGTGTATTGAGTACTTAATTAATAAAAGTCTACATGCATATGAGTAGTATATATTTTATTCAAAAGGCAAAGTGATGAATGTGTTGGTAAAAAGTAGAAGAGAGTTTTACTACTACTAGGGCTACTAGGTAGGTAAGTAGGTAGTGAGCTAGGAGAGTCTCCATTTTCTCTGCATAAGTTACCAATAATTGAAGGGTTGGGAAGACTTAGTTTATTTCAGTTAGGGAAGCAATGATGGGGGGATGTAGTGGACTCCATCTTTACACGTCCAAAAGGTGGAGAAGATTGTTAAAAAGTTGGATGTTTAGTGTCCCCAGGCCAAAATCCATGCGTTTTCTTCACATCAAACCCTCCCATTTAAGTGGGTTACAACACCTCATTCAACCATTTTTATTTTAGATTCCCTACTCCTAGTGCTGCCTTTCCCTTTCACAACCTACCCATCCAAGAAAATTATATAAAACTAAAACAGTATTATTATTATTTCATTTACAAAAAGTTTTTTTTCCCTTTAAAAAAAATTAACATTTAAAAAAAAATCCAAATCCAAGCAACCAATGGGGTAGGTTATTTCGTGTGTTTGTGAGCAATAGCTAGCTATGCATCCTTTGATATAGATTAAGATAATAGAGACAGCCTGCATGTGGGGGTAATATTAATTTTTCTTCTTTTTATAAAAAGAAGATCACACTTACAGATTAATTAGAAAAGGATTAGCAATCCCCTCCTGTTAATTAATGGAGATTTGTACCTGTTTTTTGTTTCAAGATTCAAGAACATGGGCACATCTTTCTTGGGGGTGTAAAATATCTAGTCAAGTCATATAATTAGTGCTTTCATTCATATTTTATATTCATCTTAATTGTGTCTTATTGTGGTTCCAACTCAGATTTCTTTTAAGGTAGGGTTTTATTAAAAAAAAAGGAAGAAGAAGAAGAAAAAGAACTCACCCTAATCTTCCTTTTTCATGTCTGGAAAAAGGGTGTATGTAGATCCATTGTATGTATGGATGGGATAAAGGAGGCAGTGCTTGCTATAAACATAAGACAATCAAACATATGATCTTAATTTATTAGTATTCTATATACTCCATATCATATTTCATTCAATTTTCTAGATAGGTTATCGCCAATAACGCGTAATTTTATGAACATTTATTTTATAATACTATAAATCTTTAATTAATGAATAATGTGCCTATTAATTAAGTCAATAAACCTAGGTATTAATGCTTTTCAGTTTTTTCAACAACAAAATTAGCTTGCTAGCTTGTCTGATCATACCACTATTAGTCTAGATGTCTATATTTGTGTGTATTATTACAGTGCCTTTCCTAATAATGCAACTTAGTGGTCATGAGAGATGGATTAATTATCTCACAACCCCATATATATAGGGAATTGAATGTAGGCTCCTATCATCCTTGATTAATAGAAATATAATAATCGTACAATTATTTTTTTGATGTATAACTAGTACTCCTATAATACTACTATTAATAGAGATATACTCATTCTCCCTCCCATAATAACTGTCGTTTTAGCTTCATGCACATGGATTAAGAAAGTCATTTAATGCTATCATTTATTAATTAAAATTTGTGTAAAATTCCATCACTACTCTTTTATGGGAAGTTGAAAATTATTAATACAAGGGATAGAATTTCTTGGGACAATGAGAAATGGTAGGAGTGATATAGAAAAGTAAATAATTTATTCTCCCAGAAAGTTGTAAACGACAAATAAATTGAGAAAAAAAATTTCTTCTAAAACAACAGTTATTATGAGATGGAGAGAGTATTAATTATCGTATGATAAACCTAAATACAATTTAACAATTGTCATACATTCTCTCTTTTTCAAAATTAAAGGCATATCTTTTTACTATAATTAAAAATAATAGTGACACATGATATATAATACTCAATCAATCAAGAATAACATAATGACATAATAAAAATTTTATTGTCATTTTATGTAGTTTAAAAATATATTTTTGATTTTGAAAAGAAAGATCTTTTAACTTTGAAACAAGGGGAAGGGGGGGAGGGAAGTATTTCGATGGTTATGCTTATGCTCCTTAAAATGATCAAACTTTCCCATGCAACTAGATTATGATAGTGGCTAGTACGTACAAACTACATATACATGACATTTATACGAAATGATATCAAAGTTAGGTCTATTTTAGAATCGAAAATTCTGGAAGCTAGGGTCATAAAACAAGTAATTAAAGAGGGAAGCATGTTGTGAGGGCTAACATGTCTTGAGAGTCTGAGATTTTGAACTTATCCTCTTTGACTCGGCAGGGCACACAGTTAAGTTAAAGATGTAGTAGTATCAAATATATCTCACACACCTTTGTTAATCAAGGGTCCACGTACTTCCAGAACTAGAAGTATGTGACTCAATATTAATTAGGAATACTTCACCTCTCTCTCTCTCTCTCTCTCTCTCTCTCTCTCTCTCTCTCTCTCTCTATATATATATATATATATATATATATATATACACAAACCCGTACTGAGAAGTATGTGTCAATTACTCCAGCAATGGCATCAAAGATAAAATATAGAGCTCTACTATATCGTTGTGGTTAGTAAAATATAGCCATTGGACCGAATTTGTAGTCAATTGAGGCATAGTAGCTGTTTTTCAAAAAGATATATATATATATATATATATATATATATATATATATATATATATATATATATATATATATATTGTTTTCCAACTTGTATAATTAATATTAATGCAATTAATTGTACTCCATTAATGGTCCTAGGATCATAGTACACCAAGGCCAGGCCTTGACCTCCATTGTCGGCTAAATATACTCCCTCCGTCCCTTAATATAAGTAGTTGTGCACAAGCATTAAAGAAATAATTGTATAGCATTAAATATAATATCAATTATCTATATTGCCTTTGTATTAAAAAAAGATAGTGTTGTTTATTGGGCCAAAAATAGTGAGAGAACTAAAATTATACTTCCTCCATCCTATAATAACTGTCGTTTTAGAAGAAATTTTTTTTTCCAATTTATTTGTCGTTTACAACTTTCTAGGAGAATAAATTATTTACTTTCCTATATCACCCCTACTTTCGTTCATTGTCCCAAGAAATTCTCTCCCTTATATTAATAGTTTTCAACTTCCCATAAAGGGATAGTGATGGAATTTTACACAAATTTTAATTAATAAATGATAGCATTAAATGAATTTTTTAATCCATGTGCATGAAGCTAAAACGACAGTTATTATGGGATAGAGGGAGTATTTATTAGTTGGGATAATATTTGAAAGTAAGCAATTAATGCTTATTTAAAATTATAAAACGTCTTATATTAATGAACAAAAATACTTCTCTAAAACGTTCTATATTAAGGGACGGAGGGAGGACATGGGGATAGTTGTGCAGGGTAGTTCAAAACCAGGCCCCTAGGCACTAGTGTATATATATATATATATATATTCTCTACTAATCATAATTGTGATCAATCAATTCATAATTAATGCCCCATTTTTGATATATGACATTCAAAATTTACAATAGAGTTGGACGAGTGTCATTTTTTCAATAAAAATTAAGTTTTTATTTATTTATCATCACGTTGTGTTTAAATATGATGTAGATGTTACAGATTTTAGTCCTTAGAATTTCAAAGGTTAGAATCAGACTTAATACAGTTAGTTATAAGATGAATGACTAGAATGGATTGTACTGAAACTTATATATATGAGCCTAATTTGTACCAAAAATGAATCATTGAAATATCAAAACTAATGTTCTAAATCTCCTCCTCTTCCTCCTCTTCTTCTTCTCCCCCTAATATTCTCTCCAGCAACATGTAACCATTGACTAGAAATTGTACAATTAATGGTGCATTAATTAATTGTACTAATAACCTGCAGCTAGAGCATCCACTTTTTAATCAAATGAGTACTTGGGAGTTGCATTAATAGTAGTTTTTTTTTTTAAATTTGGAAGGGCCTCTTTTCACTCATTGGTTCTTCATGCATGTCCAAGTCTTGAGTTCTTCACTGCAGTCGATGGGGACAAAAATTTGAGAAAATAATTAAAACCATAAATGTGTATTACATTACATTACATTGATGAATAAGAAGGGAATTAGAAAATAATTACTATATAAGGTAGGTAATTAAAATTGAGGAAAGATGAAAATCTTGTATTCATTCATTTAGAAAACTTGCATTACAAACTGTTCCATCCCCTTCTTGTACATGACTAGTTGTTACAAATGTGCAAGGCCGCCTTACGGCATAGGGAATTAAAGGCCATCTATTCGATCTCCTTTTTCATTTTTTTTCTTCATCTCCCCCTTGTTTTTCTTTAAACGAGAAATTACATACATATATATATATATTACATATATATATATATATATATATATTTGCATCAAAACTCCTAGCCCTAGACATATTTAATCAGTTGGGTAGGAATATATTTATCCCTTCAAGCCGTTTCTGCATCCTGAACTGCCGTCTTAAAGATAATCGTTTCCACTCCACCAATCGTCGTAAAAAATCCATCACCTGACACACACACACACACACACACACAGAAATTAATTCCATTAATCCACAATACATGCAGTGCTCATTTATATGGAGTAGTATCTAATTAATTATTATTAATGGTGTGCATATAATATATACCTCAGATGGTTCCTGCAATGAATAATATGCATTTGTCTCCTTTGGAATTTTGGAAACAAGAATGCCAAAACCTTGTCCTCTTTCTCTTAACACCTATTATATATATATATATATATATATATATATATATAGCACAACAATGAAAATGAAGTACTACTAATTAATTAATTACAAGTCACCAACACCAAAAATAAACAAAATTATTAAGCCCTAAACGCGCGCATTGGATACCTTAAATGCATCTTCATCGGTTCTATCATCACCAATGTAAACAGGAAAAACGTCGGTACAATTAGCGTACCCTGGTACCATAAGATTTATTACAAAAGTTAGTGACAAATTCATTAATGTTATTAATTACAAAATCATTGTAATGAATTACTACTACTAGTACTATTAATCAAGTAAGATGGCTGCCTCCTTTCTAAACTTTTTCTTGTACCAAGTAGTACTTGTTTAATTAATTATTTTATGGAGTACTAATAATTAAGAAGTACTACTAAAAATGAATCATTAAATTACTCACCAAGTGATTCCAGCAAAAACTCAAGAGCCTTCCCTTTGTCCCATTTGATGGTAGGACGGATCTCTAATACCTGTAATATATTAATTAATAATATCAACATACAGAAAATGAGACATCTATATATATTCTCTGAGCAATCATTGAATGCCACGTCTCACCTTCCTTCCTTGGGTCAGTCGAAGCTTTGGGTACTCCTTTAACACTGACCTAACTTGTTGTGCCAGTTCACTCCATTTCTGTAATTATCATGAATAATAATTAATTAGTCAGGTTATTATTAAATTTGTTTAATCAAGTTACATTAACTATATCTTACCACTAGTTAGAAACATGTTTGGTCCCATCGGATAAAATAAAGAAAAGGTCATGTACCATGCATGGTATTAATTAAATAATAGAAGTACTTGCTTGTAATAAATTAGTTATCATATTAATAATAATTATAGCTGAAAACACTAAACAAAAAAGAATTTAAATAATGAGATTGAGGTGTACCTTCTCCTCCACACAGCGAAAATGCACTGAAAGACAAAACTTGTTATTCTCCACCTTAGCACCTGGAGTAGATTTAGTTTTCTCCAACAATGCTTTGTTAACCTGCAATTTAAAATACAATTAGTCTCCTTAAAACATATACATATACACCCCTCCAGAATAGAATTACAAAAAGAAGGAAGCCTACCTCGTCGATCATGGGAAGGAATTCACTGGCTGGTTGGCAGAGAACAGATTGAGCACTCTGAACAGGGAAAATGAAAATGAAAATCAGATGATCAAAATTTATGATAATTTGATATAGAAATTTAAAAGTCATTAAATGTAATTTGGTCACTCACTTTTCTGTATTTGGAACCTTTAGATGGTCCTCTTATGTCCATGCCATGACTTCCGGCATAGTACAACTCGGCTAAACGTACAAAGTCATACACCTATATATATATATTGTTCATGTACAAAATAAATATTAATAATAAATAAACTTCTCGTCACAAATAAATACAGTACTACAGTTAAAGCAAATACTAGCTAGCTAGCTAGCTTTAAATGTACCTTGTCTCTGCATCTTCCACTCACTATAGCAGTGGGGAAATATCTAGCAAGTTTTCGCACGGTTGTTCTCATCTGAGATCAATATAGTAAGTAAATTCAAGAAATTTAGTACAAGTACTAGGGGTAAAGTCGTATATACTTGATAAGTAAACAAAGAAAGATTATATATAGGAATGAGTAGAAGAGCTTACCGCATCAGACATGAAAGCACGATCTGGGTCATCAACAATGGGGGAAAGGGTGCCGTCATAGTCCAAAAACATTACTATTTGCTTCCCTTTTGAAGCTTTTGTAATTTGCTCAAACATGTCCAGAGCTGATGGGTGCTGAAGCTGTTTCATAAAATTATTTTACGTACAGAGTTAATTAATTATTAGACATATATATATATATATAAAAGATGGATAGAATGGTTAAGGTCACCACTGCTGCTATCTACCTATTGCCAAGCTTGCTTTTTAATAGAAATAGTCGAGTTATTTAACTAATTTCATTATTACCATTTTAAGTGTTATTTGGCCCATATTCGACAATAACGGTGTCACAATCACATCCGGAATTTTGTCATATATATACGAGATGTATATGTATCATGTACGTACATAGTACATAGTACATAGTACATACATAAATGACTTACGTGTATGTCTATTTAATTATGAATACATGAGGGGTAAAAAAGGAACAAGCATTTTACCATCCATGAGTTTTGGTCTTCAGCAAGTGAAGGCGTGGATTTACGATGAGTAGGAGAAGAGGCTCTCATCGAGTCAACCCATGAGTTAATTCTTGCCCCTCCACCATTGATTTCAAGATTCTGGAGCAGCTTCTTACGCGAAATGGTGTACCCACCGGGAACCACCGGCGGCTTCTGCACCGCCGTCGTGAATAGTGACGAGTTCGACACGGCAACTGTTATCTCGATCCCCGATTTTGTATCAGAAACTACCACATTCTTCTTTGTCATTTTTCCTCTTTTTATCTTCTTCAACCAAACTTTTCTACAAAAACCAAACCAACCAAAAAAATCAAATTTATTAGCATAAATTTCATCCATTCTAGTGAATAAAATCGAAAAAGAAAGCAAACCCATTGGAGAAAACTAGGAATTAATACCTGTGGACGGAAGGTTTTAGATTTCGAGTGGCAGATAAAGCTAGAGATGAGGGGCGGGGTGAGGAGGGGAACAGAGGAAACAGGGGGGAAAACAGAGTGCTCTGTTTGAGAAGAGTGTCGTTTTAGTTGAATAATTCCAAAACAGAACAACTAGACAAACAAACAAACCTCAAGAACCAGAGAGATTGGGACGAGATATCTGTGGAAGGGAAAGGAGAGAGTGGAGAGGGTGTGTATGCGAGAAACATTGAGGCGGTTTGGTTTGTTATATAGTCGTAGACGGACACTAACAGACGAAACTGCGAAATGGGTCCCACCTCTTATTTTCTTTTTCTTTTTTCATAAATTTTATGGACCCAACTCGGTGAAACCCCGATATCCAGAGGGGGTTCCACTAACCCACGTGGGGACCCCACATAACGTCCCAGCCGATTGCCATTTTCTCTCTCCGCCGTCTTCGCCGTCAACTCAACTGCCACGCCTTCTACGCTGTTTGGAATGTTTGCATGACGTGGACTCTTTGCCACGTGGTTGCATATGAAGGTCCATGGGCTCTTGCCCACCTAGCTAGATGGATGGGTTTGGTTTGATTACCCGAAATGGGTAAAAACCCACAATTTTAGACCCAATACCTGACCTAACCACATAAAAAGAATTCCAAATATATGAAAATTTTAAGCAAAAATTGAAGCGCCCCTTGTAAGACCAAGAGCAATACTATGTGTCTATGTCCAACCAACCCAGGTACATAAAACTAGCTGCAGCTTTTTCGTCTCATCTTCTATTTTTATCTTATGTATTACTGTAAAAAAATTATACTATTTATTATCAAGTTAATTATATATATATATAATATACTCCCTCCGTTTCAAAATAACTGCTTAGTTTTAATTTTTTAAAGTCAAATTGACTATTTTTTAAAGTTATTTTTTGTACTATTTTTACAGAATATAGGTTAAGAGGTTATAACAAAAAAAATATATATACAATGTATTACTAATACCAATTTTTATAATGTTAAAAATATATTTATACATGCTTAATTATTAATTTTAAAAATAATTAATTTAATTAAAAAAAATTAAAATTGAATAATTATTTAAGAACGGAAGGAGTATTATACATCAATACATAAAATGAAACAGAAGATCCGATAACAGATAGGACTCTTTAAATAAACTGCTCACTTTTATTTGTAGAAATAATGTGTGGGACAGAATAATATATAATATAATTTAATATAATAAATGAATTGTTTTTATATTGGCAAAATGGGGGTGGCTATGTAATATTCATATTAATTGGTATATGTTATATTTCGATTCCTATTTCTCTTTTTGTTATTCTCATTAGGGACTTAGCATGCAAGGCCTTAGTTGTGCTCTATTATTTGTCTGCAGGCGCCAATTATAGAGTACATAGCTAGGTTAGTTGGTGAAATATAAATTACTATTACTTTATAGGGTCCTCTTAACATGTGCTCTAAGGGCACATGTTAAGCACACAGTTCAAGAGAATATTATTTTAAATTGTGTGTATATTTTTTTAATTTTTTTATTTGCATCAAATTCAAGAAAATATACACACAATTCAAAATAATATTCTCTTGAACTGTGTGCTTAATATGTGCCCTTAGTAAAGGCACATGTTAAAAAATTCCTACTTTATATATGCTGAAGGGTAAATGAGAATATAAAGATTGTATGTAAGCTATTATTTTAGTAAACCTAGCTTAAAAGAGAGGAAGTAATCATTCAACCTTTTTAATCGATTGTGCATTTCTTAAGTAATATGAAATATGATCATGTTTAAAAGGGTTAGAGTTAGGGTTAGGGGAGGGGAGGGGAGGGGTGGGGTGGCGTGGGGTGGAGGGGTGCATAATTTTGTACACTTTCTATACCTATATGACTATAAATAATGCTACTATCGCATAATTTTGAGTCATATAATGTTCATATACACATACATATATATTGTGAGCTCTGCGTGACATGCAGGGCCCATAAATATGCATGTATGTATATGAGTTTTATACTCCCTCTATCCCATAATAACTGTCGTTTTAGCTTCATGCACATGGATTAAGAAAGTCATTTAATGCTATCATTTATTAATTAAATTTGTGTAAAATTCCATCACTACCTCTTTATAAGAAGTTGAAAACTATAAATACAAGGGAGAGAATTTCTTGGGACCATGAGAGAAAGTAGGGCCGTAGGGATGTAGGGATGTAAACGGATATATACGAATTCGGATACAATAGTATCCGTATCCGTTTATTTGCGGATACCTTTAAACCGAATACGGATTATGTGACAACTGACAACTAGTTAATCCAACTTCATCCAAAATTTACTTTGGACTTGTTTTAAATAATTGTGCAAATGAAAGTGATAAATACTCCCTTCACCCGAAAATTCATAAATGTTAATTAATTATTCAACCCCCTTTCTAAATTAATTCGGAGTTAACACATTTTAACAATAAAATTATATTGTTCATTGTTCATGTCTCCCAACATTACAAGTAAGTTTTAAAAGTAAAAAACTTATAACAAGCTAATAATTATAGTTTTGTTCTTCTAGTATATAATTTTCTTGATAAATGATACATCTTAGATATTTTAACTTTATAATAGTAAAAATCTATTAACTATATTTAAATCAATTTATTTCAGTTTATTAATATTAAAATAAAAGTGTTATTTCCTACTTTTTAGAAGTGAAATGATATATTTTTAAAATAATTTTCGTATAATAGTGAAAACTAATTATTATATAAAGAATGTTACTTTAAAAAAATTATGTTGCTTATTATATAATATATAAGTTATTAGAATACGGATTTCGAATACGGATTCAAATCCGAATATTCGCTATCCGTCAGATATATTTACGGTCGGATATTAAACGAATACGAATACGCCTAGTTATATCCGTATTCGTATCCGTTTATTTGCGCATACCTTTAAATCGAATACGGATATATCCGTTTTTTTCGAATACGAATAATATCCGCTTTTTTCGAATACAGATGCGGACGAATACGAATTTTTCGATAATATTTACAGTCCTAGGTAGGGGTGATATAAAAAAATAAATAATTTATTCTTATAAAAAATTATAAACGATAAATAAATTAAATTTTTTTTTAAAATGACAATTATTATGAGACAGAAGAAGTATTACTTAATTTATGTGATAGTAGCATTGCAATATGACTATATACAATGCTATGGTCAATTTGTCATTTAATAACAGGACCCTTAGTTAAATGATTTATAATAAATATATGGAACAACCTAGTTAATACTTATAAGAGTTGGCTAAAAATATAAATTAATTTGTTTTTTAATTTATGAAATTGAAATTCAGAAATGAAAAACCTGACCAGCAACAGTTATACGTGTCAGTTGCTCCATGATCTCTTGAATTGGCTTTAAGGGGACTACTGTTCCTATGGCATTTGTACAGTAGGCACCTGGCCTGCTACTATATAGAGTAGACCGTCATGTACTGTAGTTGTAATACCTAATTTTCTTTCCCATGGAAACATGGACTGATATTTTTATATATATTTTTGATATTTTCACACGTTTTTCTCTCACATATGCGATTCTGTTTTATATGAGAAAAAAACATGTAAAAATATTAAAAATACATATAAAAATAATACTTCCCATGAAAATATTATGGAACAAAAAAATTAACGGTAACTCTTTTTGTGGAGCAGATGAGGTATTTTTTTTTTATTAAAGTCTAATACATATTTACAAGAAAATTAAAAAAAAAAAAGAGTTATTTTTTATATCAAACAACATATATCTATTTGAAATTCACCATTAGAAAAGAAAGCTGACTTTCTTAATTTGTAAGGAAAATACTCCAAAAATTACTAAGAAAGACGAGTAAATACAAAAAAACACATTAGTTGCTCTGTCAGTCAACTAAAAAGGACAGAGATAAAAAGAGTAGTCAGATTTTCAGACGGGAGTCCGGTGAGAAGGAAGTGGATGGGGTGTTTAAAGAGAACGTACAATTCATCTTTATGTTCATTGTTCGCTTCTCAGTTCTCTGTATCTAGCCTCCCCTACTTAATAACTAGCAGACAATGGGCATGGAATGGGTTCTTAATTTTTTTGTCACAGCTACTTACACACACACACACACACACACACACACATATATAATGTATGTATATAATTTATATATTTGGGTGCATATCTAAATTTCCTAAGTAACTTTTCAATCTCTTAATTTAAATCAGGAGAACACTATTTTCACATAAATTTTTAATATTTTTATATGATTTTTTTCACATGAAGGTGAGATTCATTTTCTTTTCATGCGAGAGAAGACTCTGTGAAAATATTAAAAATACACGTGAAAATATAAGTTTTCTTTGAATTAAGATCATTAAAAAGAGAGTGACAGTTCGGCCAATATTTTCTTAATATACCCCTTAAATCAAACACAAGTAGGATTCATCATTTGGTTATAACCGAAATGAATAGGTTATTTAGTTATAACCGAATTCCGAAATAATCATAATTTCAGTATCCGAAAAACTAATCGAATTTTGGAAATTACCGAATATCGAATTATCGAATTATAAATTCGGTAATTCGGTTAATAACCGAACCTGTGATTTGTGTTTGGTGGCTCAATAGGTGGAGGCATACATACTGCTCAGACAAGCAGCTTAGTAAATTCTACTCTTGTGTACAGTAGAACCAGCTCATAGAGCAGAGAAAATGCAAGTCAGAAGAACTCGGAAAAGTGAATTCCAAAAGCTGAAACATTTTTTTTCTCTTTCTTCCCATTTTTCGATTATTCGGTTAAACCGAATAACTCAAAATTAAAGCCCGTATTAATTAACCGAACACCGTAAATAATTTCGGGTATAACCGAATTATTAAAAATAACAGAATTATCAAAAAAATTCGATTAAATTTTTTCGGTTCAATTCGATAATTTAATTATACCGGTTTTTTGCTCAGTCCTAAACACAATTGAGGGTTCTCAAGGCATTTTCTATTCCAAATTAGTAAATTTATTATGTACATGCATGCACGTGATGTGTATGCGGGTGGAGTATAGTTAAAGTTTAATTAGAGGACAGAATTCATGCAACAAAAGTGCAAGAAATCTACAAGATTAGCTAAGCAATTAAGTAACTGATTAAGTAATAAGGTGACTTTAATTATGTGATTAGAAGAAAGATATATTCTTGAAGTCACAGGAGAATATTACGACTAGAATAATCAAAATGGAATCAATTGAAGATTTGAATCCCTAGTTTTTCCCAACCTTAATTTGCTTAACCATAGAAGGTATGTGATTCTTGTATTACATTTAGTCATCACGTTCCGAATTTTTCACATGCGTCGGCAATTACGTAATCACAATCTTTGTACCCATGCATTTTCCTAGTTTAATACAAATTTTCCAAAAACTTGAGAATATATATATATATATATATATTCGTTAGTGGTCAATACCGAACCAACTGAGATGCTCTCACAAACTACTGGTTTTTGGTGCAGAGAAAGAGGAAAAAGTGAATAAATTTAAAGCAAGCATAGAGAAAGCTCAATAATTAAATCAAAAAGTTGATGGGGATGATTCCGTTTTCTTCGCCTAAATCAACGCGCTTAGTGACTAATTTTTTTATAAATATTAAGGGTTACCAATAGGTTATTATGTGTCTCACTTCCAATGAATCTCCCTAGCAACCATAATTGAGCAAACGTACATTAATAATTTGCACATTTTATCATGCATGTTTGTATAAAGAAATAAAGTAAAAAGAAGTATCACGTCATCACTTATGATCTCATTAGGGGTAGTTTCTTGATTAGTTCCATTGTTCTTCGGAGACTAATTAACCAGCTTGTTTTTCAACAACTTATAATTAAAAGCTTATATTATATCATGTTAAAAAGGATTAATTATATTATTTGATAGGGATGGAAAGAAAGATTAATTCCATGTGTCTTAATTACCAAGAGGTGTCGGCCGCTCAATGGTGCACCATGCACGCTACCTTAATTTAATTAACAACTAATTTGAATTATTGACTAATTGCATTTTTTATATATGGCGGACTGCGGGCTTTTGTTGATTCTTTTAGATTTGAGAATATAAAAAAAAAATTGGAGATGTTGATAGACGGTTAATATTCTTAAAATTGTAGCAGCATTTTCAACTAGTACACCGCATTGTCATCTTGGACGCAAGAGGTGGACCAAAACATAAATTTTAACTAAATCCAATCATGTTGCCTCAACGTCTTGAATTAATTTAATTATTAGATCTGTCATTTCATTCAGCGTTGTAATTTTGTTTTTTATAAGGTTAATTGTACAAAAATAACGCCCAACAGTTATATATAAAATAGACACAGATAAGACATGTGTCAGAAATTGCACCTTATTTTATATTTTAGAGATTTGATTATTGTCAAGTTTAGGCTTAGTGGACATAATTTAAGTAAATATAAAGGTGTAATTTGTTTCTCTAATTGTAAAAAATAAGAGAGAACTTCATTTGATTTGTGTCTATAGTGAGATATTTAATAAGGTGCAAAGTTGTTTGATAAAACTAATTATTTCTTGTCCCATGTAATAAAAAAGACTACTTGTCACTTTATAAGTACAAGTGTATAATCTTATTTTATTTTGGAACAAGAGATATTCTTGTGAGACTCTTGAAATTCTATTTAATTATAAGTTTATTACTAAATATGTAACTTACATCATTAGTAGTAATAAGTATAATTAAAATAGAAATAAATAATAGTTTAATGTTGAAACTATTATAGATATATGTATGTATTTATATGTGTAGTATAGATATACTACATATAAGAATATTGAGAGAAGTCTTATATAATTTTAGATATAAGAATTTTTGCACAATGAACATCTGTCATTCTTTTAGTATTCTTACAAACAAATAACTACTACAAAATATTGTTCTATTGAAATTTTCTGTGAATTGTTATCACGGATAATTCACCAAAGGCTTGACATATATTCTGGAGGCATATCGTCTGCAACTCTTAGCAAACCAATCGTGGTGGGGACGATAAAGACCTTAAGGACAGGGATCATCCGTGTCATGTGTCCCGTTCTTATTGATGATTTTGATTCTATGAAGCTACAGTTCTAACAATCTTAAGGTCTTTATAGATTTATTAGAATCAAAAATGGGTGTATGAAAGACAACACGATTTTCAAAGATTAGTGATATTTTTCTTATTTCTATTTCACCAATGAAATTGTCAATATAGTTAGTTATATTTTGAGATATTTTACTAATTATTTTTGTTGACAACTATTGGTAGAAATGGAATTATAGAAATGAAAGTCAAAGAGTTGTTTCAATTTACAAGTTTGTAAATTGATGAGGAGAAGATGAAGAGTCATCATGAAAAATACCAAATGTTGATGCCTAGAATTTTTTCAAAAGAGATTATGGTGTTCTTCGGATTTAATTCCAAAAGGTGTGTTTTTTAATATTTGCCTTTATTTTTATATATGATAATTGTGTATCATTTTGTATGTGTATATACGTGAAAGTATATATATATATTATGTATTATATCATGTGTAGATGATATTGTATTTTTGAGTATTATTTTACTTACATTTTGTTGTAATAAATTTTTTAATTAGTTTTTGCGAAAAAAAAAGTAATTAAATTTTTGTTCATGACGGAATAAATTTAATTTTGTGCATATATATTTTGGTTACAATATTTTATGAGTAGATAAAATATTATGATATATGTATGAAATTTGAGACAATTATTTTCTTATACACTAATTGAGATTAATTTATTATGAGAAAGTTGTAGTAAAATTTGAGAAGTTTACTTGTCTCTATGTATAACAAATTAGTTGTAAATTAATTTATTTTGAGAATAAAGTAAATTTCTGTTCTTCTTGAACAAAATTATGCATATAAAGTTTGAGGTAATATTTAGTGTGTAATATTACTTGGTATTTGTATGCATGAATTTTGAGATAAATTACTTTATTTGTGGATAATAAATTAATTACCAACTAATAGTTAGAAGAGATATTGTAGAAGTAGATTGGGTTGAGTAAATCTTGTATACAATATGATTATGATGGTGAGAAAACACTTAAAAATGTTATTCGTAGTGTTTTTGGGATAATCACAATTGGTATATGTTGATTTATTTTTATGTGTACTTCTTGTCCAAGAAGTAGTAAATTTTTTATGTGATCATATGAATTTTGTATATTCTAATTGAGATAAACATTTTATTTTTTGATTTTTTATAAATATAGTGAAATTCAAGTATTTCATATTTTTATGAGAATTGTCTTGAATTCTATATTTATAAATGTCAAAAGATATATTGTTTATGATATTTTCTATCCAAGTTGGGACAAGAAAACACTTGAGAATATACTAATTCATGTGTTTGAATTTTATTTGTTTTCTACATAAATTAATTTTATTTGTTATAAATTAATTTCTTTGAAAGTAAATATAAATTTTTATATTTTATGACATATATGCAAATAAGTTTGTGTAATATGATGAGTTGCGCTATAATTTGTATATAATGAGTTTTATACTATTTACATAGAGTCAAGTGTTACATGTTGGTATACTTGAAAATTGTACATGTATAATTTTAAGTGCTGATCTTAAATAATTTTTGGAGTTGAGATTTTATGGAATTACATAAAATAAGAGCTTGTTTTTCATATGTAGGGGTATTCTAAAAGATTATTATGTTGAAGCAATCTTTATATGAATAACTAATACATAAAATGTACAAGAATTTATTTTTGTTATGAGAAGTGTTCCTTAATATTCTTATGTGAAAGTAATATTTATAGTAACATTGTCACATAAAATGTTAATTAATCTAAAATTTCTTTTAAGTAGACGCATAATATTGTGAAGTGAAAATATTCAATGAGATTTCAATTATTTAAAAGTGTGGGGGTGATTCTTTAAGATTTTTATTTATGGACTAAATTTGGCCTTTAAACTATTTGGAGCATAATTTTATTTATGTAAGAATAGTAAGAATTGTGAATTTCTTGTTGTGAGATTCAATTTGGTTATAGTCCTATGAAATGAAAGTCTTTGAAACACAAACTTTTGAATATTATTGAAGTATGAACTTATTTCACTTAATTAATTATCTAAGGTTCTACAAAGTTATAAACTGAACCTAGAAAGAACAATATTGATTTAGTGAAGGAAATCAATATAATAATTTGGTAAATAAAATACTTATTTTATTAGCCTAAAATGATCCAAAATATTTATTTTGATTTAGTTCAATAGTGAGATTGAAACTAAGTTATAAATATTAAAGTGAATACATATTAGGTGATAATATATAGGTATGTGCATATTTACCTTGAGATTCTATCAGATATAGAATTATTTATATGTTTACACTAACAATATAATTGTATAAACTATAATGTGATAGTTTTTGTGTATATTAATGATATGTTGGTCATTTTACATAGTATTGTTAATGTAAATGAGTTTAAGACATCTATTTTTTGTCCTTATGTTGAAAGACTTGATGTTATCTTATCATCATGTGAAAACATAGTGAGAATTTCTACTAAACCAGTTTCATTATATTAAAAGACTATACTGAACTAAGTTTGATAACCTTGAGATTGAAGAATTTAATAATTCTTTAATAGTGGTGGTACACTGGAAGTTAATTCTGATATAGCTATTGCAAATCTGAAGTACACATGCCCTAGTGGAAGTCTTGTGTTTGATATGCAATGCACGACATCAGGTATTATCAACAGTTTTAAACTTAGTATACTAATGTGGTTTAAAATTGATTTTTGTTAGATTTCTCAATGTTTTAATAGATCACATAAATGTTATTTATATTTTAGTGAGGGAAATTATAAATTCACAAGTAGATGAACTTTATCCGATCTTAAGTATTATTTTTTAGATGAGTAAAAAATAAATGAGTATTTCTCATTCTATTGTATGGGTCTAATGTTATTATCTTGTGAGGTAAGCTAAATGGATTAGAGTGTTGTATTGATTGTCAGCTAATTCATTGCCTCCTATTTTATTATATGGTGCTAGTAATAATAACATTAAATACACATTGTGATATTGAAAAAGTAAGAAAATATTCACAAGTAGGTGAATATATTCTTATATTTTCACAAGTAGGTGGATAGTATAATTAACTTGTAGTAGCAAATAATATTATTGCTTTATATGATGGAGAAAGCAACACTACTGCATAGAAGGCTTTATGCAACGCCCCTGTTTCGTTGCATAAACCCTACTTTACCGTTGCATTAGCCTTTATGCAACGGTCACCTAAGCGCCGCATCTGCCCCCATAACATATTCTCATATGCAACAGTTTTTTGAGCTTATGCAACGGTGGACATATCCATATCAATTTAGGTACTATATGCAACGATTTTTTGGTGAAGCAAATGCCACAGTTTTTTTCCACAATATGCAATGCTTTTGAAAACAAAATACCACGGTTTTATTTCCAAATATGCAACGCTTTCTTAAACTAAATATCACGGATTTTTGGCAAAATATGCAACGCTGTTATAAACTAAATACCACAGTTTTTTTGCGAAAATATGCAACACTTTCGTAAACTAAATACCACGATTATAAAAGGCAACTGCAACGGTCAACATATTTAATGCCACGACCACAATATTATATGCAACGCTTATGATAGTTCACAAGTTTGGCTAATGCCACAGTATTTGTTGTCATATGCAACGCTTTGTAACAACTAATGCCACGGTTTTTATTTTCATATACAACACTCAAGTATAGAAAATGCCACGGTTTGCATGTCATTATGCAACAGTTTAAATAGATTTTGTCCCTTTAATCATTTTATGCAACGCTTTTGAAAATAAAATGCTACGCTTTTCAAAAGTACTCTATATAAATAATAAAATTTCTTAAGGAACATAGTATATACAACGATTTCATATATAAAATAACTATTCAATAGATAATAATACTACGAAATCCCAATATATTCGTCTATATAAGCTTAATCTCAAAACTAATCCGAACATATATAAGAAAATTTCTCCATTGGCATAGAGATCAAACCGGACTCGGTTCACCTTCAATTTCTCCATTGGCATCCTACAAAATAAGAAAAATAGAAATGTGATTAACAAAATATTTGAACTAATTCCATGGTCTATTAGAAATACTTAATCTAATTATTTACATGACATTCGTATTAAATAGAACATAGGGTCATATTTGAACATAGGGCCATAAAATAATATTTAAGAACCACAAAATCCAACAACCATCAGAAACAGACATCTTATAAATTCACATCGAAATGATTAAAAAAGAACATAAAAATTCAACAGCCCTTGGTTAGGGGTAATGCTCATGATGGATGATTTGCAAAAGCGGAAAACAAAAGATGCGGAATAGCTTGTCACTATATGCTTTTAGCCATATCTATAATTGTAATTTTTAAGAGGACTTATGCAAGTAGGTTATTAGCATAATATTTAGATGCTAGCCACCAAGGTTATAAAACACTAGAGAGGACTTGTTTAATATGGTAGCAGAAATCACTAAAACTAATTACGAGCTATGATTTACTATCTCACTTATAAAATAAAGGCTTATTTCGATTTTGTTTCAGCTCCTTTAGGCACGGTTTGGCATGTCATGCCAAACCAATCAACCAGCTCAAATTTCAAGCGAAGCAGTTGCTACTAATTATTTACTTATAAAACATTTCAATCCAAGCTGTTTCCCATTTTTTGAAGGAAAAAAAGAGAGGGGGGGGGGGGGGAGTCAAGCCAAGCTATGGCTTGATTCTACTTGGTTCGACTTGGCACCTCACACATACAACCATTATGTAAATAATTTATGTCACATGTGCTATAATTGAATAATTCACAGCAGATAGATATTAAAGGTTCATTTAAGTAATCAGACAAACTCGTAAAAAGTTAAGTCGTGCTAACCTGTCGTTTAAGGAGCCGATTGTGTTGATTGGCTTCACTTAGTTTCTTGGTATGCTTTGCTCTTTCAGAATCAGCAATCAGTGACCTTAGCTGTGAGGAAGTATTCATTATTAGCTTTAAAGATACTAACAAACAAAAGTAAACATCCAGCACACCAGATAGAAGATTAATAAGGAAATAAATGAAGAATTCTTTTCTTCTTCTGGAATCATCATATCTAATACATGAAGTACTCAGCAAGGAATATTTAATTGATGATTTTGATCACTATGATTCCACTTTGGAATTAAAATTACCCAAAAAACACACAGACTAAGACTATGGAACTATGATACCATGTTGGACAATGTTTTAGTAAGCAGAAGTTTGAATTTATATAGCAATCAAATTCTACATATCTGAATTTATGAAGTTTGTAATCGAACTATCTAATTATAATAACTCAACATATAACATGAATATACAGGGATATAGTATACGTACATAAACAGTATATATTTGAGTAACAGACTTCATCTCACAATGTGCAGAACAAATGTCAACAGTTACTATAATTACAGGAAGAATTATAAACTAGAAGGTGCATGCTAAGATCACCTCAGCACTGCTCAATTGTTGTGAAAGAACCTTCTCCTTGGATTTGATTTCATGCAAAACTTACTGTTAAAGAAATCAAACAGTTGGAGTTGAACCAAATAGAACAATGAAATCAAATTATGATCAGCCACACAAGAAAACATGAGAACAATCGACATAAGCAAAGCAAGAGGACGTTAGCATCCCAACATGATCAATCGACATAAGCAAAACAAAAAAAAGTGCCTTCTATACCAGCAGGGCAAAGCTTAGAACTGAGGACAAGAAGAGGAGCCAATTGCACCAACAGAGAATATAGATCCAATAACCTCTTGCATAAAAGTATACAAACGATAGAGTCAAATAGAAATCCTAGATTTGCACAAAACGATATTTGGGAATTAGACTTATGGAGAACAATAGTTTATGGAAGCAAGAAGTTTGAGAAACTAACAAAAAAATATGCAAGTCAAGAACAAAGAATCCTTTTTGAAAAAGGCTTTTTGGTATTTAAATGCACTTAATTTATTTTTAAAAAAGGTAGCTGCATTTATTGTACTGACTTATAAACTCATGTAGCATTGATATCTGGAAAAATAATAAAATAAACCAACACAATAATAATATAATACTTAAGTTACCACAAAAATCAATATTACAATTTACGATGAAAAGAAAATTAGATAACGACATAAATCCTCCAAAGCAAGACATAAAAGCAAAAGAATCACTATCAAAGGAAAAAGGCAAAGATAGCACTACCACCAGGCACCAATAAGATACAAAACTACAATATCAAAGGTAGCATATCAACCCTACAGAATCCTCCATAAAGGAAAGGAAACTCATTATTTCCAAAAAAAAAATTTAAAATGCAAAACATATGAAAACACCCAATATGATTACTCCACTCATCATTCAGATGAGCAGATAACTATAGAGAGGTTGTAAATGTGATTTAAACGGGCCCGTAAGACACATGATGCAACATTTTAGTAAACACTTCACCAGCAGCTTCCAGCAGCTCGTCACGTGTCTCAATGTATTGTATGAGAGAATGCCTCGTTAAGAATAGGGATTTCCCAGCAAGTGCGGACAAAGGTACTGGATCTGGGGTACCCGGAGAAGACTGCCCAAAACTCACAATGTACCCACGAATTTTTAAGCATGCCAACCATCCTTGAACACAATAATTTCCTAATTACAGAATACTCGAGAACACTGGAATTATGGGGGGTAACTTTCTCTACTGTCTAGTTCTAGATTGAGGAAAAAAGAAGAAGAAAAAGGAATGCATTTATCTCCATACAACCCTGGAAGGCATTAACTATAATCTTGGCATACTTACATGTGTATGACTAGGTCTGTGTTGTCTAGGATCGTGGTTGGTTTGGTCATCAACCTGATGCTTGTACCCTTCAAATAAATTAAGTCGAGTAAATATAATCCAAACAGCAATTAACATACAACCATTAAATTTATGACAAATGGCATAACCAATCTTTAAAGTATTGAAAACATCATTAATAATACCCATGCAAACCCTTACCAACTGCCATGGCAATATTAATTTAATTAATTATTTAATAAGTAAATGGCTGCCATACATTTCATATTGATTATTTATGAAATAACGTCATGCTTCTCCAATAAAAATCTTTCTAAAATATAATCACCCAAAACATATTCATCCTAGAAAGGTTCAGCAAGATATTTAATAACCAAAGAATAGGAAAAATTAGAATACATTAATTAAAACAAGTTTTCATAATAGACTCCAAAAGTTCTTCACATCATGCTCCTTCTCAGTCTACTTAATACTATAATTGACACATCAAACAAAGTTAAATCCCAAAAACTATCGGAATTCATTCCCATAGCTGTAAAACTAATAACTTAATAGAAAGTAGAATTAGCAGCAGCCCACTAACCCCATCAGAGGGTACTGATTCAATTCCAAATATGGAGGAAGTGTATTTCGGGGATTCAATCAGCACATAAACAAGCACACAAAGAAGTTTATACTATATCTATATTGAAGCAATCAATATATTTTTCACCTATATCTAGCTTTCAACAAATAATATACAATTGCAACAAAATCAAATGTCAGCCTTTGATTAACCCATTAAGAAAAATAATGTAATATATAATTTTCACCATGTATCATCAACAATCATATTGAGAATTGATCACCATCCCAAGTCCTAGAATTAAATTATAACTTCCCATGAAAAAAATCATTCATTTAACCCCGACTTATCATTCATTCAAGAACAAATTACCAATGTTAAGCTTCATATATTAGAAGATAATAAGATAGTTGGGATTCAAGCTGAGTTACTGACTATCTAGTTCAAGTAGACAAATTATCAAACACATTGTGTACATCCATAACTATTACCAAACAACATGTACGATGAAATACCCACAATTAGGTACCAAAAAGATTAAGTTTCTTAATAGTAAACATACAAAGTTAGAAACTAACCTTTAATTTAGGATCAATAATGGAGGAGAAATCCGAACACACAACCACCACAACAAACCACCTAGCTTCTTCTTCGAAATTTAGGACTTGTTAGAGGGAGGAGAGAAATAGGGGAAAGATAATGGCAATCAGACCAAAATTAGGGCTAGAGGAGAGAAATATGAATATATAAATTGAAAACCTAAGACTAAAATTAACTCTAGGGTTCCAATTTGAGAGGGGCAAAGAGACTTGCTTTATAGGGTTCCACTTTGAGCGAGCAGAGAGATGGAGCGAGTGAGCGAGATGTACGGATTTTGTCAGTGGAGCAAAGAAAGATGGAGTGAGGAGGGACGACGGAGAGATGAAGTGAGGAGGGACGACGGAGAGATGGATGCATCGGAGTTAGAGGGAGGAGGCAGCTTGCTTTTTTCTTTCTTTTCTTCTACTTACCTGGTATGCATTTTAGTTTAAATGTATCCCTTATTCCGACGGAATCAATTCAGTCAGTACTTATTTCGTCAGGGATATGTGTTTTTTTTTGTAGTGGATGACGACAATGCAACTCACCAATTAGCACAAGCCTGAGAGCGAAACAGAAGAAGGCGATCAAGACGGAACTCCATCGGGGCTGAAGGTTTTGGTGGCGGCTCGAATTTGGATCCAAATCGGTTCATGCAGAGGAGGTTTCAATTCGGGGCTGAGTTTTGGAAACGACAAGGCAGAAAGAGAGAGCGAGGGAAATGGGCAAAATAAAAGTAGAGAAACAAATAATTATTTGTGAAATTATTTACTTATTAAATGTTTTTTTTTGCAACGGTTATAAATCGTAGCATTTGTATATTTTATGCCACATATTTTATAGGTCGTTGCATTTAGAGTATATTTATGCCACGCTTTTTGTAAAACCGTTGCCTATTACTAGAATATGCAACGACTAATTTAAACCGTAGCATTAGTGGTAGAAAAATACCACACTTTTTCACACCGTTGCATTAGGGTCGTTTTATGCCACGCTTTATAAGACCATTGCGAACAAAGCGTTGCAAAAAGTGACTTTTGCAGTAGTGCAAATGGAATCGAAATTTGTCGTTAAAACATCAAATTGTGGCCACTTCCATTGCTTAGTTCATTATAATGTGATAACGAAATTATTTTTGTATAGAGCATATGAGATCACCTTTAAAGATAAGTCTTGACATGTTGGTCATAGACATAATTTTTGTTAGAGAATTGATACAAGAAGGTATCATAATATTTGTCTAAGAGAAAATAAAGTGACGACTTGACTTATCTTATTACTAAGATCTTGACGAGAGATTAGTAAGTTTAACTACTTGTGATATGGAACTTAAACCACTTTTGAGTCAGGGGTGATGGGAACCCAACCTATTTTTAAGTTACTCCTAGTTTATAGGTTATTTGGAAAAAATAAGTCACAGTTGCTGACTGTGTTACTATCAATGTGGTTCCATATGTAGTATAAGATAGTAACATCTGTTGCACAACCGAGGCTGAGCTATACTCTTAACAAAATTGTTGTGTTCTTAGCAACAGAAACACATGTGAAACACTTTGCCTATATGAACTAGAAGTGGAGCGCTTCTTATAGAGGGTTGTGGTTTACTTTCTTAGAGGTTCATGAAACAGGGTATTGCGCATGGCCATATTAGCGCAAAGCAATTGAGAATACTCGTCGTGGTAGGAGGATTTTGTGTGTGTGTGTGACAATTCTAGTCATATCATATAGAAATAGAGGTTCAATCTACGGACACCTTCAACTTCGATGTGACTTTGAGTTGTTTACACTAAAGAAAGGTTCAATGTTCGTCACACCCTCTTTTATGCACACATGTATTGGAGCTGTTTGATAGAAAGTTGTTTGGATGAGAAATATAATTTTTCCAAACAAGTGGGGGATTGTTAGAAATTGCACCTTATTTTATAGTATTTTGGAGACTTGATTATTGTCAAGTTTGGGCTTGAATAAAACCCATTAGTGGACATAATTTAAGTAAATATAAAGGTGTAATTTATTTCTCTAATTGTGAAAAATAAGAGAGAACTTCATTTGATTTGTGTATATAGTGAGACATTTAATAAGGTGCAAAATTATTTGATAAAACTAATTATTTCTTGTCCCATTTAATAAAAAGACTACTTGTCACTTTATAAGTACAAGTGTATAGTCTTATTTTTCACATGAAATAAAAAAACAAAAGGAGATCGAATGAATTTGCATTCCATTAAAATAATTTATCCTTCAAATTAAATTATCAAATACACTATTTTTATTTTATTCTTACCTCTATTTTATTTTTTCAATTCAAACATAACATAAATGTAACAAAACATGATGGGTTAAGCCTTTTTGTAATAATGAGGTTTATTTATGAGTTCTTAACAATTAAGGTAACTAAAGGTACCAAATTAATGTTGTTAATTCATGTAAATTATACAAAGATAAGTAAAACCTCAACAATATAATGATAGACGACAGACCAATTAATTAATTAAATTAAATTAAATTAAATTATTAGACAGACCTACCTTTCAAAATTCTGTCTTTTGCTTCTGAGCTTATTTGTTGTGTATACATGTTAGTGGTCAACCCAACAAGAAAGAAACATTAATTAGGAATCCAAACAGTAGTACCTACCCACCTACCTACGACTCCTAGCCCCTAGGTTTCCCTACAGGCTACGACATGTATATAGACGCATCTCCGGTATACAACCACATAGACCTTATCACCTATTATCACCTAACCTGGAAGACAACAGCCATGCACCCTGCAGCCTGTTGGGGTTGGATGCCCGACACCACACGTGTGCTCAATTTGGCATCAATCTTTTCCTTTCCTTTACTCGGATACATTAATTAGAATATTAGTAATTAGATGTGAGAATTGCTTTACAGGTGGCATCTCATGGGTGATTTGTGTGGGGCCATGGAAAGCCATATGTTCACCAAATGCTTCACTTTTTGGTCGGTTGATTGATATATATATATATTCTGATGAAAAGTATATATATATACTCGATCCGGATCTTAAGTTCACTATTTATTTAATATATCTTGCTCACTCAATTTTAGCGACTGATCGGGCGACAGTTCGGTCCGTCGCAATATATACAAACGTCGTTTATATGTTGTTCGTCGCTAAAAGCTAAGACGACGGTTGAATATATAGCGACGGACCAAACCGTCGTCCGGATCATCGCTAAAGGGGAGTGAGCAAGGTATGTTGGAAAAAATATGAACTTAAGATCCGGACCGTATATATATAATGTTACTATCACATAATTTTCGGTCACATAATGCTCACATACACACATGTATACTATGGGGCCCTGCGTGACATGCAGAGCCCGCAAATATATATATGTGTGTATATAAAATTTATGTAATCCAAATTATATAATAGTAGCATTGTTCTATATATATATATATATATATATATATATATATATTAGAGAGAATACATGCAGAGTTTTCCTTTGAATCAACATATTGGTTTTATTAGAAATCAATTTGAAATATTTTTTACATATTAAATTGATTTAACTTTTTGATAATACATTTCTAAAAATCATAAATTAGTTTTGTAACACAAATTACTCCAAGATTATTATTTTTAAAAGAATTATATCAATTTTAAAAAAGAAAACATCTTATATTGGTTTTGAAAAAATAAACTTGATCCTACATTTTCGCACGGGAATATATAATTTCTAGACTGTATATAATAATTTTTTTTAAAGCATATAATGGGAGCCAAAATCTCCTGTATGATCTCGTCTTATCTCTAATTCCATTTCTGTCATGTATAATTTATTTACTTATTTATTGTTAAATTTATAAATAAAAATTACTTAATATTGATATATGGGATGCATGGACATGAGACCAGAAAGAGTTGAGATACAAGATCTGAATTCTCTTTTGGATTAATTTTTAATTATTGTTTATAATAACCTTGATACTTAAAAAAAAAAAACCTCCCCCTAGGTTAAAGATTTATCATAAAACTGCTTGGTTCATTGTATTTAATAATATTCGATTGTTTTTTTAGTCAAAACTTTTTAATAATTAAATGAATAATGTTACACAAATTATTCTACAAATATTTTATAAATTGCTGATGTGACATATTTCACCTCAGCTTTTTATGTAGGGCCGAAGACTAATTTATTGATCAATATACTAAGGTAAAATATATCACATCAATAGTTTATAAAATATTATAAAATAATTTGTATATGTAACAATACTCTAATTAAATACATCAAACCATTTTAATCCTAATAAAAATGGAATCCTCTAAGAATCAGTTTGACATTAGTACACCACAAAAGCCTTTAACTACCTTCATCTTTCACATGTGCACCTTTTTTGGGGGTTAGTCTTCATGTGTACCTTTCTTAAGTTAGTTTATAATATATATATATATATATATAGATGAAATACTACTACTAAATACAAATTAATGAAAAAAATTCAAAGGAAAAGAAAGGAAAAAAATAATTACAAAGCAATTTAATTAAATTATAATTGTCTTCCACTACTCTACATTTAACATTATAAGTATTGATATTAGGATTATTTTGAAATATGTATAATTAAATTTATGCTCAGCATGTTTCAAAAGAAATTTTTCTTCTTCTCTTCTTCTTCTCTTCTTTCCTATTTGCCTTTTCCAAATTCAAAATGTTGATAGTTTCAACATTTCTTGTCTGCGGAATGCCTGAATTCAAATATTTAATTTTATTGCAATGTATATGGGGAATGTTCCATAGCAAGCGTTTGTTATGTGTACTATTTCAGCAAAAGTATTTTACACCGTTAATTCAGATATCCAATGACCCAAAAAAAAAAATTTACTAGCAGTAAGAAGAAGTAGCGGCCAAAAAAATTTTTTGTTGGTCGCTGGAGAAAGTAGCGGCCAGAAAAAATGTCTAAAATACCCCACTTTAGTTCGATTTATATAGTTTCAATGTATAAAATATTTGTATAAATAATTTCTTAAGTAATAAAAACTAACATTATCAACTATATCTAATGTATTTATTTCTATAATTAATTTTTTATAAATAATACAAATTTATTAATAAATAATTTATAAATAATTTTTTAATATATTTATATAAATATTTTTTATTTAATAAAATACATTGAAAATAAATACATTGAATAATTATTAAAATATAAATAAATTAAAAAATCATTACTTCAGAAATTATTCATACAAATAAATACATTGAATACATTATACATAGTTGATAATGTTAATTTTTATTACTTAAGAAATTAATTATACAAATATTTTATACATGGAAACTATTTAAATCTAACTAAGGTGGGGTATTTTAGACATTTCTTATGGCCGCTACTGTAATACTCGTGAATTTTATAAATAATATTAATAGTGATATTAATAAACGTGTGAATATTTATTCTAATATAAATGTTTATGTGGCATGAGATGATAACTCAATTAAATTAAATTGAATTTATGATAATTGAGAAATGTGGAGAAATTACGATAAGCTTATGGAGTGCCTTGTGTGGCACAATGATGGACTTAATGATGGTTTAATTAAATTAAAGAAGGAATGAATTAATAAATGAAGGATTAATTAATATTATATTATTAATTAATTGTTATTATGAGTAATAACATATTAATGAATAATAAATAATTAATATAATAGATTAATGTTTATTCAATTAACTGCTACGTACTATAATATGAAATGAGTGATCATATGCTATATAATACCTACATCTATTTAATATAAAATGAGGTGTGATATTACAAGGTGATTATGTAATATATGAAACTATATGGTAAATTAAATGAATCATATAAGCTACATAAATAAGCCTATGTGACAACATGCTATGTGTGTATACATTAAATGTGTACTTTAATGAGAAAAATTAAATTAGAATAAATAAATATTTATTATTAAATAATTATTTCAATAATTAAGTATAATTAAAATAATAAAGTTTTATGAAAATATGGGTTGTTAGTACTTAGTCAAAGTATGTTACCGTATTATCTGGACCAACCAAATGTACATGGATTATATGATTATTTGTATATGTATCCCTAACTTATCATAAGAAAATAACATCAACTCATTAAAATTTCACTTGTGAGCCAAAAGAAGTTAACACTTGTATATGTGGTTCATTTTACTGCTAAAATAGGAAGTATTATTACTAGTCCCAAAACTCTAGTCCTATTCTAATTCTCAGCCGTGTACAGGGGTGAGCATGGTGCGGTTTGGTGCGGTTTTAATTTTAAACCGCACACGAAATCGCTTAGGTGCGGTTTGACAAATTCAAAACCGCACATTAAACTGTTTGTGATTGGTGCGGTGCGGTTTTGAACTATGCGGTTTTGTTTTATTTGGTGCGGTTTCGATTTCAAAACCAATTGAAATAACAAAACCGTAAAATAGTTAGCAAAATCATCCACGCAAACGTATTACGCAGTGAACACAATCATGAAGCTAATTTAGCAAAATAGTTTCAGGCATCAACAATTATATAGTTGATTAATACTATGTTATCACATTTGATTTAGAAAATACCAAACCACTTTTTGATTTGCAAACATAATTGATACTGTTGATTCTTCATTCAACCCTGCAATATCTGTCTTCTAAAATAAAATGAGGAGAATATGTTATAGTAGAGAAATTTTATATACTCGTAGAAAATTTGAGAAAACATGATAATTATTTGGTGCGGTTTCGGTTTTATGCGTGCGGTTTTAGCTAGTAACCAACCCGAAACCGTAAATTTGGTTTTTCAACCCACCTAAAACCGCCACATATGCCGGAACCATTGGTGCGGTTTTAATTGGTACGGTTTGTGCAGTTTTTGGTGCTGTTTCGATTTCAATTTGTTTCCTTGCTCAGCCCTAGCCGTGTATAGCAAGTGGTCTACTCCTTCTTTGCTGACAACTCAAAAAGGCTAGCCTACTTCTTCTTCTCAAACTCAGTGAAATTCATGATGAATGGGGGCATGGGTTGAGGGAAGTAGTTGGGAAACTTTCTACCAAATTCCCTTTGCCCAATGTATTCTTCTTCCTTCCATTGTTTTAATTTCTTGGACAAAACCACCAATTGGTTAATAGCTTGGCTATAAATAAAAGTCCTCCTCTTCATTCTTCAAATTGGCAAACTTATGATAAAGTCCATTAGAGAGTGAATTGCTAATTGTGATAGAGCTATCTCAGAATTGAGAGCAAGTTAGCAATTTCAAGCTCAAATAGGTATAATTCTTAAACATGAATTGAAATTCAAGCATTTACAATTCATAGAAATTGCATGAATTAGTTGAAGATTGATATGTGAAATGATGTTAACATGTTAGTAGAGTTTATATGTATTTTATAAAGCAATGAAAGCATGCTTAATGAAGGATTTCAAATTTGGTCTTGAAGCTCTGCAATTGCAAAAAGCTTCCTGTGTTGGAACAGGAATGGCGCGGCCGCGCCCCTCCATAGTACAAACACGGCGCCGGCGCGCCATTTTGCAGAACATGAAATTCGATTTTTTTTTTATTTTCTGTTATGATTAGCATGTTAGCTTGACTTGATTATGATTATAAATGACCATGACATATGGATTGACGTTACGTTAGTCACTTTAGCTTGCTTTAGGTGGAACTTGTTAAAGGAAACGTATAAGTTAAAAAACGAACATTTATGAAAATGATTTTTACTTGTACTCTGACCTTGAGAGCATATGTAAGCAACTTAAATATGTATGAAAATGAGTCTAACATATTGTATGAGCTTGCTTTGTGTATCATGTATTACGTTAGCTTGATTTTTTAAAGGAGACTTGAAGTTAGAAAACTAATGTTCTTGAACCTTGTGTAATTTTGACCATTCAAGCATGTATGCTAGGACATTATATGCCTCTAGACATGGCGGATAAGTTCATCATCTAACTAAGCATGATTTAGACTTTTCAAGCAAGAAGTAAAATGAAATTTTAAGTGTTAAACTATTTCACCTAAGTATAAGAGTTGATATACATGTGCGAATGCGTACTAAAGTTTTGTGGGTATCATTAGGTGATATAATGAGTAACGTTGTAAGACCCCGAATTTTATGAAATAAAAGTATTAAATTTTTTTTATAATCAGTAAATGGTTAAATTGATAAAAGGTTAAAGTTAAGGGTGATATGTGCAAATTTTACAAAGTAAGTAAGTTGTCATAAAATATTCATTGTGTCGGAAAATATTCGTTTGGTCGGAAAATATTCTTTTTGTTGGGAAATATTTGTACGACGGCGCAATCATTGGTTGACCCCATAACGGAATAATTATCGAATATAGAAAGCGACAAAAATAACCTTTTTATAAAAATAACGCCAAAACTTTTACCGTTAACACTGTTGAAATACCCGGTGGTTAAAGTACAGTAATACGCGTTGTTGCACAGTAGCACACGGTATTGCACAGTACTTTTAATTATTGATTCTTACGTAAGAAGTCACGTATTCAATAATTGTTACAGTAATTACTGTTCAGTATCTTATATTATTTAATCAATAATTGCTACATTGATAATTGCATATTATTTTATATTATTGATTCAATAATTGTCACAGTAACCACTGCACAGTATTTCACATTATTAAATCAATAACTCATATTAGTTAAATGATATTATTAGATAGCATTATTGAAAATGTCTAGAAAGTTCTGTCGAGAAAAGGGGTTAGGTTATATAATTGCGCCATTGAATAGAAATTCTTATTGGAAAGCCCACTCTTTCTTGAAAACGACCTGGTTGTCACTATTGTGATTCTATAATATTAATTGTGAATAATAATTGATGAATAAAATAAAATTTATTGATAAATATCATGAGTAAATATTTATTCAATTTTGTTATAAATGGAGGAATTTTTAGCAAGTGACATTTGTTGAAAGTTGGCATTTTATCTTCTCCGATAAAATATTCATTCAAATATATTATTATAATATTATATTATAAATAGTATAATGTGATAATATAATAGTAGAATTTTATAATTTGAATGGTAACATTATTATAATAAATTCATGATATAAATATTAAATGAGGTGGAAGAGTGCAAATTAAATTTGAATTATTTTAATAATTATAAATGTTTTTTAAATTTTTAAAACATGTGTTGGAAAGGAGTTGTTTGAGTTTGAAATCCTTTTAGGTGTGCTGAGAGTTTTTCAAAAGTGGCATGCTGCTGATTCATCCGTATGTTCATTTGGTCAGTCCTGGTGTGCTGGCATTTTCCTATAAATAGGTTGCTTAGTTAAGAAATGAAAATCACACCAGAATCAGAAAATTTTTTCTCTATACTATTGAGCGTATTGCTTGTGAGTATAAAAATATTTTGAGTGTGGATAACAGTGCAAGATTTTCTCAACATAATCTCTGTTATTCAAGTCAGAACTACTATTCAACTAAGGTAAATGATATTATTTTTCTCATAAAGGATGTTATTTTCGTTCGATATTCGTAATGAATATTATTTTCTTCCACACTCTATAGTATGTAAGTAATATTATTTCGTTTCATATTCTTAAATTTAAACTTACTATGGTAAGTATTGCTTCTATAATTGCTGAAATGGTTAGAAATTGCTTAAGATTTTTGTTTCATCTAATACCATTTCATATGAATATTGATCTGAATTTTCTTATGAAAATTGTAATCTTTTCATCCGGGGTACTATTTATGCCGGAGTACTATTCATCCGGAGTACTATTCATACCAGAGTACTATTCACCCAGGGAACTATTCATGCCGGAGTACTATTCACGATGAAAATTAGTTTCTTTTCTTTGTCCAAATTATCTTTTATAAAATTTATTCTTGAAGTTGAATTCATATTTTTATCTTCATGTGGACAATTTGGACATTATTGAACTCTTCTTAAATTGAATTATAAATATCTAAATATTTGTTCTTGATCTCACTTGATTTATTTCTTATATCATTGCCATAATCGTCAGACTTAAATTGTGGTGAAAGTTATCTTTGGCCCGTAGTGCAAAGATGACCAGTTGATTGATATCTTTGGCCTGTAGTGCAAAGATGACATGTTGATTGATATCTTTGGCCTGCAGTACAAAGATGAACTGTTGATTGATATCTTTGGCCCGTAGTGTAAAGATGAACTGTTGATTTATATCTTTGCCCCGTAGTACAAAGATGGACAAGTGTATGGCATGACCATGACCACTAATGATACAAATGAATATCTTTGACCTGTAGTGCAAAGATAGATAGTTGATTGGTATGATTATGACCATGGTCGTTACGTTTGAATATTTTTGGTGTAGGGTGTAAAGACGATACGATTATTAAGTGTCTTTAGCTTTTGTGGCAAGGACATTGAGTGAAAGTTCTATTAAGCCTTTGTGGCAAAGAGAAACTGTTGATTTACATGATTATGAACATGAATTGTGAATTAATATAACCATAATCTTTGGTGTTACAGGTAAAGACAGGTGATGAAAATTATCTTTGTCTTGGGTGCGAAGATGAATTTATCAACATAATTTTGATCATGAACTATTTACATGATTATGAACAGGAACTGTTGATTGATGTTACAGGGATAAAATATTGTTAGTGGACTTTTAATATGGAGAATATAATAGACATTATGGTCTTTTTGATTCTTCTAATATATTGTTCGTTCCGCTGCAACTATGGTTATTGATAATTTAATTATCTTTAGTCATGATAATTTTTACTGGATTATTTGTGCTCATTCTTTTACTTCACAATTCCTTTCAGGCAATAAGAGTGTAGCTGGGTCGAGCGGGGATAACATGGGAATAGAACGATGGTTTATAACTGTTGAAGTTTCCCATAAAACAGTATGAAAATAATTATATTGAGAACTTTAAATGTGTATATCGTATTTTATACGTCATTTAATAGTTGATTTTGGTGAATCAAATAGGGTGAGGTGAACCCGACTTTGAAAAGGTGTGTTGCCACTATCATACAATATGTCTAATCACATACGACTTCGTGTTATCATAAGACATGGTTGTGCACATCCACTTACTGATTATATTTATGAGCACTACCTATATAATCTTAGAGTATGGTTAGAATATAATTCTCAATTTGAGAAAATAGAGATAATTATATTGCAAGAGAATACCCACCATTGGAATGAACATGATAGTAATTTTATCGTTCTTCTTTGGGGTCTATTGAGTCAACCAAGGTTAATTCTCAAGTCTTATGATATCTATTATAACTTAGAAGCATGACCTCCCATTTACGAAGGTTTCCTTGAGCATTTTTCAAAGATTCTAATTCCTAAAACAGTTATTGACTATACCTTTATATAACATATCATTGATAAAGAGTGTTGGTACTGTATTTGTATTAAAACTCACACTTTATGTGTGGTCGTATTGTGCACGATAATTTGATATAAAAGATTTGTATTTGAATTCTATATCATGTATTTCTGGCGACTCAGAATAGATGGTGTGGATCTATTTTGGGGGCGTCACAAACGTGGTTAGTCGTTTGTGCAATAAACACTTTTAGCCTTGTTAAATAGAGTTTTCCCGAATAAAACTAGAACTTGATTGCAAGGAGATAGAAAGACCAAACCTAGCCTTGAATCTCATAACATGTATGTACAGTATGTAGCATCATCAATGTATGCTAATAAGTGAGCTAAGATCATGCAATCTCATTTTTAGTTCTGGTTGTGATAGGGAGCAGCGTGGCCGCGCTACTAGTCATATTCCAGCGCAGCCGCGCCACCTTGCAGTGCAGCCTGATTGTGTTAATTAAGGATCTAAAATCTATGCATGTTATTACTAATGTCCTAAACTACAATACATGTATAGTGGAGTGTTCAAGTGTTAATGAGCATGTTGACGATAGGAGACCATAGATTGATAAGTGTTTATACGACTTTCAAAACGCTAATTCAACGATGATTACGAGCTATGTTATTTGATTACATAGTATCATATAAATTGATTTTGTGTTATATGTATGTAAGATATCTAACGACATACGTGTAGAATTGTACGACTAAGTTAAGATCTTATATATGTGTTTAACTTACATATCAAGTATATGTATTCAACGTACGTAACTAATGAATATCCTTACGTAACTATGTTACAATAGGATTACAAAGTGTTGATAAGCTATAAATTGGTAAACTACGCTGAAGGCAAGTATCCTAACCTATCCATTTACTTTATGCAAGGAATTTATGATTTACGCAAGTTTTCTAACTTCATTTGATTTTGATATTAAATGCAAGTTCCCTAACTCTTTTCACTTTACATATTGTATAAATCCGAATTGTTGCCATATCAATCATATTTACATCAAACAAATATCTGTTGCTATTCGGAAATAAATTTTAAATCTTGATATTGTTGCAAGCATTGAACTTATCGTTCCTAAATGCATTACAAAAGTTGTCTAAGCCATTTGATTCGGCTAGACTAATATTGTATGTTAGAAAGCTATCCAAATCAATTGACTTGGTGCGGATTCTTATAATTCTACTAAGATGAACAACCCTCATGGAAGGAAAAAATTATATAACTGTCGGGGAACCAACGTGCGCACATAAGTATGATTAAATGTTATGCATAACGTAGGGTACTTTACGCTGATCACCTGTTGTACTTGTTTTATTGAATTTTCAGCATATTACTGTTAATTCTAGTAGAAGTTCATAGTCTTTAGCGACTGCTCAGTGTTCATTATTCTTGAACCTTGAAATGGTTAAATCTTGAATCATGTTGATATCTTTCTGTCCATAGTGACGTTTATTGAGAACTATTGATACTTCTAGTTATTCTCGAACTATCAATTACTGTTATAACCTTGAGACTTGAAATATATATTATTCACCGTTATTGCTAAATTACTGTAAGACCCCAACTTTTATGAATAAAGATTTAATTTTTTTTATACATTATTTTGAAATAGTAAAGTGTTGATTTGATAAATGTTGTAAGTTATGAGTGGTATGTGCAAATTTTACAAAGTAAGTAAATGGTTATAAAATATTCGTTGTGTCGGAGAATATTCGTTTGGTCGAGGAATATTCTTTTTATCGGAGAATATTCGTACGATGGCGCAGCCATTGGTAGACCCCACAACGAAATGAAGGTCGGATATAGAAAGCGGCAGAAGTAAATTTTTATAAAAATAATCGTAAAAATGTTATCGTTAAACTGTTGAAATACCTGGTGATAAAAATACAGTAATACGCGTTGTTGCACAATAGCACACGGTATTGCACAGTATTTTGAATTATTGATTGTTACGTAAGAAATCACTCATTCAATAATTGTTACAGTAATTACTGTTCAATATTTTATATTATTGATTCAATAATTGCTACGTTGATATTTTATTGATTCAATAATTGTCAATGCACAGTATTTCACATTATCAAATCAATAATTTATATTATTTAAATAATATTATTAGATAGCATTATTGGCAATGTTTAAGAAGTTCTGTCTAAGAAAGGGGTTTGGTCATCTACTTGCGCGCCGGTAAGGAGAAATCCTTATCGGAAAGTCCCCTCTTTCCTGAGAACGACCTGGTTGTCATTATTGTGGTTCTGTAATATTATTTGTGAATAATAATTATTGATAAAAATGATAAGTAAATATTTATTCAATGTGAATTTAAACGGAGGAATTTTTAGCAAAAGTGACAATTATTGAGAATGAATATTTTATCTGATAAAATAATTCATTCAAATATATTATTATAATATTACATTAGAATTGTATAATGTGATAATATAATAATATAATTGTGATGATATTTTTTTATAATAAATTCACGATATATGAATAAAATGAGGAGAAAGAGAGCAAATTGGGTCCGAATTGATTTTGTTACAATAAATGCTAAAAATATGTTTTGTGAGTTGGTGGGCCCCACTTATTTTGTTGATTTTTTTGAATTTGATAGACGGAGGTCTTTATCAGTATATATTTTGTCAGAGTGGGGTTATGAAAAAATCATCCGTATGTAAACTTGAATCATTTTTTGTTCAAAATTTGAAAAAACTTTCTTCTACAAAGTTGTAGAGAATTAAATTTTATATGGAATGGACATAAGGTTTATATTTTTCTGATAAAATGGCTATTTATTATGAATTATTGAAGTTTTTGAATATTGTTTAAATTTAAAATATTTTGGTGGAAAATTTTTAGAATGGTGGGACCCACTCTTGTCCTTTTGTGTGTGAAAAATGCTGAAGAAAAAAAAATTCAAGGGTGGTGTGCTGGAGAAAGCCACCGAGGGTTGCATTGTCAATCCTGGTGTGCTAAGAATTTTCTATAAATAGGATGCTTAGTTAGAAATGAAAATCATACCAGAATAAAAAAAATTTCTCTCTATAATATCGAGCGTATTTCTTGTGAGTATTTAGATATTTTGAGTGTTGATAACGGTGCAAGTTTTTTTTATCATAATATCCGATATTCAGTCAAACTGAGTATTATACTGAGGTAAAGGATATTATTTTTATCGTAAATGATGTTAATTTCTTTCAATATTCATAAATAATATTATTTTCTTTCATATTCCATATTATGAAAGTGATAATATTTCATTTCATATTTCTAAATTTAAACTTACTACGGTAAGTATTGCTTCTATAATTCTTGAAATGATCAAAAAAATTTGAGTTTTGCGCTTCATCTAATATCATTTCACTGGAATTTTGGTCTGAACTTTTTATGAAAGTTTTATCTTTTCATGACGAGTTACTATTCACGATAAAAAAAATCCCCAAATTATCTTTGATTGGATTCAAGCTTTGAACTTCATTCTTGAATTTTACTTCACAATTGATTATTACGGAGTATTATTGAATTTGGATAAACTAAATTACGAATTTCCAATCTTTGTCCTTTATCTCAATGGATTCGTTCTTTATTTTATTTTTCATCATCCTCAGTCTTAAATGGTGATACAAATGAATATCTTTGGCTTGTACTGCAAAGATGAATGATTACTTGATGAATATCTTTGGCCTGTAGTGCAAAGATTAATGATTACCTGATGAATATCTTTGGCCCGTAGTGCAAAGATGGACATGTGTTGAGATGAACATGACCACTGGTGATACAAATGAATATCTTTGGTCCGTAGTGCAAAGATGAATATTTGATTAGAGATATATATTGATTGATGTTACAGGGATAGAATATTGATGATGGACTTTTAAATCATAGAAGATAGTAGATATCATTCTCTACGTAACTCTTCTAATGAATTGTTAATTCCGCTGCAGTTGTTGATCTAAAATTTGATATCCATAATATTTTATCTGATTTGTTGAAGACTAACGATAAATTATTTTTCATTATCTTGGTCATAATATTCTTTACTAAGCTAGTTGAGCTTACCCTTTTTTTTCATTGTTCTCCTCAGAAAATGAGAATATCGCGGGTACTAGTCGGAGAATAGAGTGATTGTCCGAGTTATAACTGTAGAAGTTCTCACTATTTTTTTTATAAAATAGTGTGATAATAAATGTAATGAGAACTTAGTTTGAGTGTTTATATTTTTTATATGTCTGTATTGACACTCACAGTTGTGTGGCCGTTTAATATAAAAGATTGTATTTGGATTCTGTACCACGTATTTGGCGACTTAGAATGGGTTGAGTATTGAACCTATTTTGGGGGCGTCACAATTACTTGCTGAGTAAACTTGTTACTCATTTTTGTTTTCCCTAAAATATTTCAGTTAAGGCTGAACAGTGAGGACCCTCTGACACAGACAAGGGTAAGGACAAGGCTACGGCGTAGCTTTGTACTCTTTTAGGAAATTATGATGATTGTAATAGGACTTATATCATATTATGTATTAATTATGTTTAAGTTATGAGACCATAGGACCTGAATATTTATAAAATAAATGTAAATTATTCAATTATTTCGTTGTATGAGATGTTAGTATGTTATTAGATTATAGAACATGATGCGTCGAATTCGAGACACGTGTGGTCTGAATTTTGGGGCGTCACAACTACTCCCTCATGTGGTCAGCTAAAAAAAAAAATCTATGATCGTTACTCCTTTCTGTAGCTAGTAAAAAAAAATATTTTTGGGTAATTGGATATCTGGATTAACAATGTAAAATGTGTTTGCTGGAATAGTGTTCATAACAAACGCTTGCTATGAAGCATTTTCCATATATATATTATATATATATATATAGGGGACCAATCCATAGCCAACGGTGTCAGCTTAAAGATATCCTTACAACACATCGTGACCCTCCATCTGAAAATCGAACGGTTAATAGAGTCTCCGTCCGCAATTTAGTTTTCAGTATTCTGTAATTTAATACCGTGGATGGGACAAATAACCAAAATATCCCTCCTTGTAAAAGTTTCTCGCCCGCAGTATTAAATTTCGGACGCTAGGTATGCTGGCCAATTGGGAAACAACGATACTTTTAAATAAGTTTCGTCTGCAGTATTAAACTGTGGACGTTAGGTATGACCCAAATTTAATTTTTCTTTAGTTTTCTAAACTCCGCAATATTAAACTGCAGATTCCAAATAATAGGATGGACTAAGGAGATAGAGAAACATGAGGAAGCTATGTCGTAGGATTCATGTTAGGTTATGTATGTTATTGCTCAGAGAAATAATATCTTGATTTGGAGAAAACTAAAGAAAATTTGAATTTGGACCATACCTAGCGTCCGCAGTTTAATATTGCGGATAACACTTATTTTAGAACGACGCTGTTTTCCAATTTGACCAACCATACCTAGCGTCTGCAGTTTAATACTGCAGATGAGAGACTTTCATAAGGAGGGTTTTTTAGTCATCTGTTCCATCTGCAGTATTAAAGTGCGAACGAAAATTCTATTAATCATTCAAAGTACAAGATGGATGATCACGATGTATTATAAGGATAATCTTAAATTAACAACATTGTCAATGAATCAGTTTCTTTATATATATATACAGTCAGGCTCTCCAACGAATTATAGGAAGTGATCCAAAAGCAAATGCTATAACGACGAAATAAATCGTCACTATAGTCGGTTCGTTTCGATTCGTTCCTTATAGTTCGCTGGAGAAACTGATCATATATATATATATATATAGTCCCCTTCAGTTGAGGGATCCCTCAAATAGTATTATTTGAAGGATGGGTCAACAACCGTTAGATCTGTTTGTGGTGGGTTTATGTGGCTGAGATTGTTTTACATCTGTTAACCGTTTTTCACATTTCTGGCCTACCACAAACAAATCCAACGATTCTACAAACAGATCAAACGGTTGTTAACCCATTCCTTAAATAATATTATTTAAAGAATTCCTCAGTTGAAAGGGACTATATATATATATATATATATATATATATATATATATATAGGATAAGGCTCTGGAACGAACAGTTCGTTTACGAACATATGTAGGGTCCAGTGTGGAAGGTTGTTGATTGGCCCAATTATGTACCATCATATATTCGTAATTAATATTAAATATTCTCATCCAATCAACAACCTTCAACACTGAACTCTACATATGTTCGTAAACAAACTGTTCGTTCCAGAGTCTTATCCTATATATATATATATATATATATACCACAAACCTCATTTTATATTGGGTTTGTTTATGATTATTCATCTTAATTTGACTCATTCCATGGCAGTCGTAGACCGTACTTGTCGAGTCCAAAGACTGAACATCTCTATATAATAGTACAAGTTAATGGACAAATTCAGGAGAACACCCTTACAGTATTATAGCACCCTTATCAAAGTAATTTAACATTGGCTGGCTGCAAATAAAAGCAGTACTATACTACTCCAACTTGATGGCCAAGGAAGATTGATCACAGTAGCCAAGACTTAAAAAGGCAGAGAATAATTAATGAGTGTGAGAAAAATTATGAGAGAGTCAATAGACAAGTAGTGGTCAAAAATTTCCTTGAAAAATGTGAGCTTTGGAATATTTCAGCTTAACTTAGCTTCTTAGCGTAGCCCAACTCAACTCAAGTCAGAGATTGCCCCAGTTGATTGACATTCCCGACAGATGGGATGGGATGCATGTCACACATGCAGTAGCTTTTTCATATTTTCATCGCAATGTTTGCAGACTATTCATGTCAGTACTGTACTTAAAAAATTGTATACTACTACTAATTAGGCACTTAAAAAATTGTTATTACTAATCTTAATTTAAATTAAATAAATAATATTTTCAATCAATGCAAGTATGTAAAATTTGATCATTGATTATCGTAGAGTTTTATTATAATATCACTTTCAACACTAAAAAGTGAAAATATTACCGTAATGAATTAAATGTCAAAATGAATTTCAAGTATTCTGTTTGAAAATTCAATTTTATAGGTCATTTATTTAGATAATATTTGTTGGTACATATGATAGTGTAAAATCAAAAATGGTGGGTGCATGAATGTAGATGACTTGCCACTAATAAATTAGAAACAAAAATAAATAAGTTTTGTCAAATTTCAGATGATGATTGCTCCTTCTATACTATAGTCGTTTAAAATTAGAGTCATAAATTCATAGTCGTGATAATAATAACCTGAGTTGACCCGTTTCATATCGTCTGTAACTTTTGATGACAACTGTCCCTAACGCGCATGCAACTTTAGTTGTCGGGCCACAGTTTGACATGTGCATGGGATTTGACTAGAGCTGCCCCCACTTGCTAACTACTATTTCTTTCTCTCTTACGGGAAAATTATACTTATTACATTGATCACTCTGGTGGAAGTGTCTGGGGGTGTATTCTGAGCAGCAATATTCGACTTTCACCTGAATGAATGCACTTTTATTTAAGAAAGAAATTTTTTAATATATGAATTAAGATACATGTTAAGTACACAGTTTAATTTTTTTTTTTTAAATTATGTGTATATTTTTTTGAACTTGGTGCAAATTCAGAAATCAAAGGAATATGTATACAGTTCAAAAAAATATTCTCTTGAACTGTATGCTTAGTATATGCAAGCTGCTGAAAATTGCATATATATATATATAAGGTCTATCTCTCTAACGAACCATATGGAATGAACTAAAAACAAACCGGCTATAGCAACGATTTTTTCCGTCGCTATAGCATAGAAAGCCGATTTTTTATGCTATAGCGACAGTTAAAAATTGTCGCTATAACCGGTTCGTTTTTAGTTCGATTCCTATAATTCGCTGGAGAACTTGACCGTGTATATAGAAAATGACTATATGTATATATAGCGAGAATAGAAAATGACTCTAGAAGAATCATTCTTATCATAAATAGGTTTGATGAGGATTGACTCGGTTTGAATAAGAATATTCTTATAAAATATAAGAGATTTATACCAAGTAAGAGGAATAAAATGTCAATCCGTAGAAAAAAATTGGGTAGCAAAATTTATTTTGACAATACCGTCAGAAAATTGTCTAGTATTTTCAACATTCATCAAATTATTATTAACAGGTTGTTGAGAAATTTTACTGGACAAAGTCCATTGACTAGGTAAAGTATATATATATATATATATATATATACTATTAATTTGCTTGAAGTTGAGCACTTGCATAGCGATCTCTTTATTTAAATTAATGCATTTGGTCTTAATTAATCCCCAAAAGTTGGATTGTTCTTGGTTTATTTCCCATTAGTGCGTGTCGTGGGAATTGCTTGGGACCAAATATCGTTGCAAATAATTGGAGGCGCAAATTTCTAATTTTGGAAACATGCAAAACAAAAGTAGTCCACCAAACCATACATTATATACATTCATTCTGTATATTATTATTATCCTATCTAATATACATATACTGATATACATATATACATATTTAGATATGATATAAATGCAACTCACTTTTTATCGAAAAAATAATGTTAATATCACATATTAAAGTTTATATAAAATTTACATAAAATCGGGTGATAACCCTTGATTTGTTGTTGACATGGTCCACTTAACTCAACAACAAATCAATAAGTGTCACACATATATTATGTGAGATTTATATGAACTTATTATGTGATAGTAGCATTACTCTTATCCAAATACGTGCCACGTCGTCATAATCATCTTACCCTTAATTTAGTACCAGAAGATATCATTGACTCCCTCCCCCTTGCATATTATTTGATGAAAATTGTGTTCAAATAATTAAACAAACTTTTGTAGGGTTTATCTTGCAGTTGCGTTTCTATCTTATATTTATTTTATTATTATTAATGTTGCTATGTACGTCTTGTATTCCTGTATAGTATTTGATATTGATTGATATATCAAACTGACATAGTGACATGATATAGTGAGACTGCCAAAAGAAAAGAGAACATGAAAAATAAAATAATGCTACTATCACATAAATTTTTTTATATAATTCTCACGTACACATATATATTGTGGGTCTCGCATGTCAGACAAGAACTTACAGTATGTATGTATGTATGTAAGAGTTATGTGATAAAATTTATGTAATAGTAGCATTGCTCTGGAAAATAATGGGAGTACTGATCGATGGAGTATTATTATAAAGTGCAAAATGAGTATAAAAAAAGTTGCATTTACAAATTTACATGTTCACACCTTATACAATATGAATAATTCTAGAAAAGCAGACGAGAGTCTAAAAAATAGTAATTAATTCTACTATATGTTAATTGCACCTTTTCAATACATGAGTTTTGATCAATTTGGGGATTTATTTAGACCCATTAATTGATTGAATTTATATTAAATTAAATGTGCATTTGATAGTCTATTACAAGGAGATTAATAGAGAGCAATATATGGTTCAAGTGGGAGTTATATATTGTGTTTTAATTGTATCCAAAGTGGAGTACATGAAAAGGTTCATTGTTGTTTAAGAAAACTATTTTCTTTTAAGTCCCACATTGAGTAGGAATAAAACTATTTAATACTTTATAAGTATATGTGGAATAGTTTAATTCACTTGTGGTACTAAAGGAAAGGCTTGGATTTGGTCACAATGACGTGGTGCAAAGCACCACCCGCCCGCGCCCGCGTCCCGCGACCCGGGGGCCGGGGGCCGGGGGCCGGGGGCCGGGGGCCGGGGGCCGGGTTCGGGTCGCAAAGTCGCATTGGCACTTTGCACTTCGCACGTACGCATCGTCGCTAGGAGCCAAGAGCCTACTTTTTTGCATTGAACCAGATTAATAAACTTCATTAATGTTTAAACCGTTTTGTGTTTAATCATTATGGGATTTACATGAGTTTTAAAACTGATGTGATTATTACATCATTTACTTTGTAAATAATGCTTAATTCACAATTCAGTTATGAAACTGAAGAGTCTCCATCTTCTTCCATCTTATCATCTTTACACAGCAGTATAAACTGAGGTTCAGATAGTGAGTTGCTATCACTTAGAACATATATAGGCTTGACATAAATCCTGGAGGTAGATTGCTAGTAGCCTTTAGCAAACCTTAGTGGTAAGGGGCAATAAACACCTTAAGGACAGGGACTACCCGTGTCAATCCTTGTTCCTAATTGTCTGTATTCATTATCATACTTAACACTATACAATCGGTACAGTTTTTGTTTAGTTGCCTAACATTAATCTTAATAAATGATATATAGAATCTAAATCTTACTTCTTTCTTTCTATAAAAAAAGACTCATTTATCAATTTAATATTTTTAAATATTAGTACAAAATGAAAAAAAATATTCTTAAATTTATCATCATATTTCTATCATCTCATTAGTACTGCTAATCAAACAAAAATATAATTTTAAAGTTTGTAAATTTAATAGATAGATGTAATCCTGTTTGGTGAAATCAATATATATAGTAACATTTATTTAAACAATGGGTGAGAGTTCTCTACTCAGTAATACTCTATGAACTTTATTATAATCCCTTGCAAAATAGGAACTAGGAGTACACTCTTAAGTTTTAACTAAGCACCGGTATCTATTGGACTAAGTGGAAGGAGCGAAAGGAAAAAATAGTGTTGAGAGAGCTTTTTTAATAAGATTCGACCGCAGCTTGATTCTGGATTAATAAGAATCTAATGGTTATTGTATATCAAGAGGTGAAAATTAAAAAAAAAGTTTTTAACTAAGTAAATATAGTAGACCAATCCAAACTTCAGAATTAAGTCTAATTCAAATTTAATCAAAATCTAAGACGGCAATCAATTAATTTCAAAATTGAGATTTGATTTGAAAAGATCAATAGCATGACGAAGCATCTATATGTAGTAATAGTAATAGCAACAAATAATTTGACAAGTAACCAACATAACTGCCGGCACTTGGAATTAACTGACACCTACATAGATACCTAGAAGCATCTTTGGGTTGGATTTGAGCTGTGGAGAACGATATCTCAAAATCAAATCGCGACGCATGGCATGTCATGGTCCTGGGTAAACCACTTTAAAGTATAATATATATATATATATATATATATGATGAGATAGCTCCATCGGTGAGTCTTTATCATTCTCTTCTGGTGCCCACTCCACCCCACGCCGACCCCACCCCACCCCACCCCACGCCACGCCACGCCACCCCACCTGACCTGCCTCTTTCTTCTTTTCCTCCTTCCTTACCTCTTTATCGATCTGGATATTCCTTCTCTTTCGACCTCTAGCAAACTAGCTTCGATTAGTTTGTTAATTACATAAAATTAGTACTCCATTTCCATGGATTAAGCTCAAAATATATAGGAAAATACATTTTTGTTACACCAAATTTCACCCTTATTCCAATTCGACACTTAAAATAATTGAACTTACACATCCGTTATATCAAGTACCTAATTTTACACAATGTCTTCCCTCCAAATTCAATTTCCGGCTTAAATTAACCGAAATACCCAATCCGAATAGCAACACGGTAAGACTAATGAGTTTATACACTTTGATTGTAATCAGTTACGGTTGACTTGTTAAAAAAATTAATTTAATACCGTATATTACTAAAAATTCAATTTATATATTGCCTAACATTTATTTTCCCTTTCCATCTTCAACCTTTGTCCGATCAAATGGTCAATGTCACACTTTAGTTGTTATCCAAAGTTGTCCGATCAAATGGGAAGAACCACCACAAGAGTCCTACAAAACTGTCAGTAAGCTTATATTTTTTATATATAACCTCAGTTTTAATACCGTGGGCAAATAAATCATACTTTACTAGGGTTTTGTGTTGGCTGAGGTGGAGAAAAATCTACAAAAAGTACGAAATTGATTGATGAATTGAAGAGGGAAGAAGAACAGGTGAGCAATTACTCCAATGACATCTGACAGAACTCTTAGGATCCGAGAACCGTATTAGGATAGCAAGGATCCAGAGAGCCTTCTTGTGTGCTTCGGGTTAAGAGAGAACCTCCATGTCTTCAAGTCTTCAAAGAGTCCAAAGGTCCAAAAGTCCCTTCTTCATATAATGGAAGAAGTATTTATAGAGTTTCCTGGAAAGTGGTCACGTGCCAGACACATGACCTCAGGAAAATTTCAGAAATACTTTAAGTCACCAGAGTAATACTTAGATCGTCATGTCCTTTTAACCACCAATTCAATCTCTCAATCAATTCCCAAAATGAGTCGTCTTCATGATTCTTCTGCCTTGGGACACGTCTCGGATCTCACACATTTATTAATGGCTTTTCTGTTTGTCATAATTCAATTCTTTTAGGTCACACATGAACCCTCATTTATAGGGGTGTAAACGGATATATACGGATTCGAATACAATAGTATCTGTATCTGTTTATTTGCGGATACCTTTAAACCGAATACGGATAATATCCGTTTTTTTCCGAATACTAATAATATCCGTTTTTTTCGAATACGGAAGCGGACATATACGGATTTTCCGGTTATCATTTATAGTCCTAACTATAACTAGTATAAAAAATAATAATTTTTAAAATATAATTTATTAATGAATGAATGTTAATTTATTTATTTTTAATAAATATTTAAATACAATATTCAATGTTCTTAATTACAATTCAAATAAATTTTTATTATTTTTGAAATCCTAAATTTCAATACTACTTATTAATGTTTATATGTCCAATATTGTAATGTGTATGAATATTTATAATTTATAATTAGATTCAAAAGTTTACATTTAATATTTAATTAATTTTTCTCAAATACTTGATTAAAATTTTAATAATATGTTTATGAAAACTTTTATTTATAATTTATCCTCAACACATAGATTATAATTTATATAGTTATAAAAAGTTTATTTTATTTCATTATATTTATGGAGAGTGCGAGTTATAATGTATATGTGACAATTGACAACTAGTTAATCCAACATCATCCAAAATTTACTTTGGACTTGCTTTAAATATGTGAACTTCTAAATTTTAAATAATTGGGCAAATGAAAGTGATAAATACTCTCTTTACCCGAAAATTCATAAATGTTAATTAATTATTCAACCCCCTTTCTAAATTAATTCTAAATTAATTCGGACTTAACACATTTTAACAATAAAATTATATTGTTCATTGTTTCCGTCTCCCAACATGACAAGTAAGTTTTGAAAGTAAAAAACTTATAACAAGTTAATAATTATAGTTTTGTTCTTCTAGTATATAATTTTCTTGGTAAATGATACATTTTAGATATTTTAACTTTATAATAGTAAAAATCTATTAGCTATATTTAAATCAATTTATTTCAGTTTATTAATATTAAAATAAAAGTGTTATTTTCTACTTTTTAGAAGTGAAATGATATATTTTTAAAATAATTTTCGTATGATAGAGAAAACAAATTATTATATAAAGAATGTCACTTTAAAAAAATTATGTTGCTTATTATATAATATATAAGTTATTTGGATACGAATTTCGGATACGGATTCGAATCCGGATATTCGCTATCCGCCGGATATATTTACGGTCGGATGTTAAACGAATACGAATACGCCTATATCCGTATTCGTATCCGTTTATTTGCGAATACCTTTAAACCGAATACGGATATATCTGTTTTTTTCGAATACGAATAATATCCGCTTTTTTTCGAATACGGATGCGGACGAATACGAATTTTTCAATTACCATTTACAGCCCTACTCATTTATACTTGGGCTCACAAATACCATATGAATTGTTAAGTTTTAGTTAGTTATATTTATTGTGTGTGCATGTGAGAAGAGGAACAATTTCAAGTCAAAAGTCAGTTACACCTATCTCAACCCCAACTGCAATTGATGTGTTTAATGTTGCCAATATTGTACCTCTAACCCCAAACAAGTCTTCTTATTTAATTATTTGCATATTGCATTCTTGTTCAATTAAAATTGTTTACATGATAATTTAACTTATTTTTATTGTATAGGTTGAAAAGTCCAAAGCACCATTCTTTACTAAGCCGTCTCTAACTCCACATGGAGTAAAAATTGTTACCATTAGAGCTCCACCAACTGGAATCAAAATCCTAATAGAAATTAGTTATGTGCAGGTGTGCCTCAAACACGAGACATTTTGGAGAACTCCGATATTAAATATAAGAGGGAAAGAATTTGTCACCATCAATTATAACCTTAGAGAAATTATAAAAGATAATGACAAGGATGGTGCAGGGTCATCCAAGACAAAATGGCAGAAGAAGTAGCTTTTTAATACTTACTATTATTGCACAACTTCATGAATTCAATTCTAGTTTATTAGTGCTTACGTACTATTATTCTTACACGAGTGAATAATTTGTAAGTTTGGTTTTTGTAAACAATGATAGCTTTGTAAGCTTGGTTATTGTTGATCATGTTTAATTGCCAAACAATGATATTTTGGCAAGCTTGGTTTTTGTAAACAGCGTCGCCTGAAAGCTTTATCGGGACTAACTAATAAAATGCCTAGAACCGGAAGTGATCTTAGAAATGAATAGAGTTATTTATGAGAGAAACAAATTTGGTGGTTCCAATTGAACAGTATGAATATTTATACGCTTATGTTTTTTCTTTCTTCTTTTTTCTTTTTTGCACTCTAGGGAGTAATATTCATGTCAGTTTTGTTCTGTTATAATGGTAAAATTAAGTGAAAGAATATTCAATCTATGGGGTCACCTCTCGCATAAAGGCAACAGGTTTTCACATCTTTATTGTCTCCTCTTCTCAGCTTTTCACAATAAAAACAAAACATATTGTATTTATCAAATGTAATCACTAATTACGTTTAAGTTGGTAAATGGTTATCAAACATAAATAAGCATTTAGTTCTTGGGTATGGCTCAAGTCTCATCAGCTGTAAAATGCAACAAACTTTCCGCTCCCTGAGATAAAATACACAATAAAAATTGTTCCTATAATCCCTAAAAGAAATACTTTTTTAAATTCATCAAAATATACCTGGTATACTTTGTAGAACTTACTATTTTCTTTCTTATTAATTATTCTATCTTCTTTTGCCTTTATAAATTGCTTTATCCATCAGGGAGATATCTTGAAATTGTTGGTCATATAAAATATAGATAGACATAGCCGGTCATATTTTTTTATCGCCCGGCACTATTAGGAGGAGAAAATGCCGTACTATGCTCATATATCAATTGTTAAACTAGCTAACTAGCTAGCTAGCTAGTTTGAGTGGGATTTATCCATGACATAACATAATTTATATTTATTGAAAAAATTAAGTTATACGTACATCTAATTTTCTGAAAAACAAAACTTACTAGAAAGTAATAATAGTAACACGATATGATTTCAAACTTATATGAGAATTATATATATATACGCGGTTCGGATTTTAAATTTATCCTTTATCCAACATACTTTGTTTAACCTTTTTAGCGACGGACCGGACGACGGTTTAGACCGTCGCTATATATACAACCGTCGTCGTTGTCCGTCGCTAAAAGCTAAGACGACGGTTGTAGACGGATCAAACCGTCGTCCGTTCCGTCGCTAAAAAAGAATAAGCAAAGTATGTTGAATAAATGATAAGTTTAAAATCCTATATATATATATATATATATATATATATATATATATATATATATATATATATATCTGATATCTGATATCTGGCCGGTATCAATATCTTAGAATAGAAAAAAAGATTAGAAACCCTTATCAATCAGTTCATGGATTCGCATAGGATTCCAACCTGATCGAGGGGTTGTTTATGGTTTTTGAAAAATTAAATAATAATTAAGATTTGAATCAACTTTTTGTTAATCCTAAGGATGTTTCAATTCCGCTAAATTAATTATAAAACATTCAAATGATTGCCTACATTAATCAAGTTTAATTAACTCTCTACTTGTCATTAATTACTCGATCGATCATGATGATCCAAATCATCACTAAACACTAGCAACATATCAGCATTATCTATCTTTTCCCTACACAGTTTCGGTGGTCGGCAAATCATCCAATTCCGGCGTGGCGATTATAAACATATATATCTTCACTATAAGATTGAATGTATGAATTTTGTTCCTTTTTCGCTGTCTTGATTAAATCTGTCCAATCTTCTGTATATATATATACGTGCTTTCCTTTTTATCTTCACTTGTCTTTCTATATTCAAGCTAATAATGATATCGGTGGAAAGGTAAAAGGAAGCTGGGTTTAAGATAGAATATATCCACCTTTTTTTTTAATTATTATTTCTTTTTCTTTCCAATCTCCCAACCATTTTAACAGAAACAGTTGGTGATGTGAAGTGATGGGGCCTTCCTATGAAGGTCCAGATCAGCATGATGGAAATCCACGTCGGCATCCATGTCATGACAAAATTAAATTATTAATATCTAGTTGGAAGTTTGATTAATCTTTACAAGAACGGATTAAAATTAGAGATAGATTAAGTTCATGAACTTGTTTATGTCTTTTCCACGTGTGTGTATGATAGCCAAGTTTTATAATTCAAACTTTCATTATTATAATTATAAGAAGATTGTCTCTTTCACAATGTAGTTGACGGAGATATAGATACATATACATGGTCAATTTTCTCAATCAAAGAGTGTTCATGGAGAATTATCTTGAACAATAATAATAAATTGAAAAAAAGAAGTTGGTTTTGGTCTCATATGAACTAGTACATGATTTTTTATGCATTAATTAGTTTTGTTATATAAGGTGACCATGACAATAACTAGAACGGCTCTTAGATACTCGTTTGCATCCCTTCCATTATATATTCTAAGTTTTGTCTAATTATCAGCAGATATTAGTTTGTCTAATCAGTAAATTACACAAAAACATTACAATTTTATGGCCTACATTTTAATTTCTTGTCATATGTTTTGTAACTTTTCTTCATTTGATGAAGTGTAGAGGACAGTTCTTGAATTAAATGCAACCTCCTCTGTGAAGCAATTCAAAAGTGTTTAATTAACCCTTAACTATACTATTAATAACATTTTTCTAAGGTAGGCAGGCTATTTATGAAATTATACTACATGGTTTGGTACAAATTATTAAAAGATTTAGGCATGCAGTAGCCATACATGATAAAAACTTTAAGTAATCCTTTAATTTTTAATCCTTTTTGACCCTCAAAAAGTTCATTATAGTTGCTTCAAACACACACCTTTAAGAAATATAAAGCATGAAACCAAAAATTTCCAACTTGTTTGAAATGAAGCAGCCGCAACAACCCAAATGGGAGACAAAATTTATATGCTTGTAGGGTTTCCAATCATGGTTAAATGAACATGTATCAGTGATCAAAGGGCATTAATTAATTTGGAATGTTAACCTGAAAGAACATAAATGGTTCTCTCTTTTCAAAAATAAAATAAAATAATAATAATAATAATAAAGAAGAAGAAAAAAAAAATGTAGGTTGAATGATATACGATCTTCTATTATTAAAGTGGAGAGTTGCATAATAATACAATTACTACTATATATTATGTCTATGTTTTCAATAATAATATCATAAAGTTATGTTTGGCACATCTTGAGAATTTCAGCTAGTATCAACACCAACTAGTTGGTATTGAAAATTCAGGAGATGGTTTAGACTTTCTACAAAGTGGTTACATAGATTCATCATCTATAGAAGGAATTTTTCCGATTAATGGCTAACAGTTTATATTATATTGTATTATATATATATATATATATATATATATATATATATATGGTACTTAAAAGTGAATAAGCATTAAATTTTATCACCCATATGACTATATGTAGGGCTGTAAATGGTAATCGAAAAATTTGTATTCGTCCGCATCCGTATTCGAAAAAAAACAAATATTATTCGTATTTGAAAAAAAACGGATTTATCCGTATCCGCAAATAAAGGAATACGAATACGGATATAGGCGTATTCGTATTCGTTTAACATCCGACCGTAAATATATCCGGCGGATAGCGAATATCTAGATTCGGATCCGTATCCGAAATTCCTATCCAAATAACTTATATATTATATAATAAACAAAATAATTTTTTAAAATGACATTTTTTATATAACAATTAGTTTTCACTATCATACGAAAATTATTTTAAAAATATATCATTTCACTTCTAAAAAATAAGAAATAACACTTTTATTTTAATATTAATAAATTGAAATAAATTGATTTAAATATAGTTAATAGATTTTTATTATTATAAAGTTAAAATATCTAAAATGTATCATTTACCAAGATAAATATATACTAGAAGAACAAAACTATAGTTATTAGCTTGTTATAAATTTTTTATTTTCAAAACTTACTTGCAATGTTGGAAGACGAGAACAATGAACAATATAATTTATTATTAAAATGTGTTAAGTCCGAATTAATTTAGAATTAATCTATAAGTGGGTTGAATAATTAATTCACGTTTATGAATTTTCGGGTGGAGGGAGTATTTATTATCACTTTCATTTGCCCAATTATTTAAAAATTAAAAGTTCACAAAGTAAATTTTAGATGAAGTTGAATAAACTAGTTGTCAGTTGTCACATATACATTATAAGTCTATATGAGCATGCCCCTCTCCTCTTTCTCTATATATGGAATAATTTCAAGAAATAGAATATAAACACATGCAATTATGCTTATGCGCATAAGTACACTTGCCTAGTTATTTAATTAAATTGAAGTGGGGAAACTGATTTGATACAATTAATTGTATAACGAGTCATTTTGTGATTCTTCTAAGAACTAATGTTGCGTTTGTGAGTTTAGAGGAATAAAATGGGGTGAAAAAGTATAGGAGAAAAAATAATTAGAATGAACCCCGGTCATGTTTGTAAATTTTAGAAAAGAAGGGTAGTGATGATATTTTAATATTTTCCTTTGTTTGTGAGTTTAGTTTAGAAAGAGGGAAGGGAAAATGTTTTTATTTTTAAACTACACTATTATTATATTACCCTTACATATTAATGTAATAAATGACATGATTTATTTTGAAAGGTTACTTTAGGTAATATAAAATATCTAACTTTCTCATTCCCTCCAAATCCTCTCACTTTTTGGGGGAAAGTTTTGAGCCAAAAATAAAATAAACTCTACCTCAAAATCTCTTCCCTTCCTTCCTAAACTCACAAACATAAAATTTAGAGGGATTTTAATTATTTTTCTTAAAAAAAACTTGCAAACACAGCATAATTAAAAGGCAATTAACAATTGTTGTTGAATTAATCTTGGTAAAGTTAATTAATTATTTTGTCCGTCATATATATCTTTTATGTGATCATGTTATAATTAGTAGATCCCAGAGCATCAAACTATAAAATCTTAAAAGTCCCAATGAAATCAGAATTTGGTAAATTGAAGGAATTAATGAAGATTTTTTTAATTCTACCTACCTAGCTAGCTACTTGATTTTTTTTTTGTTGAAAAAAAGAACCAAATCTTACATTCTCCGTGGGGATGGTGGAATTCTGGATATCATATAAAATTGATGAACTAGTGTTAGGAGTAATGCACCGACTTTTAATTCTTATCCATCAAATATACTTTTAATTCTTATCCATCAAATATATATATATATATATATATATATGGGCTATATGTAGCTACACAGCTGTGTAGCTACACAGTAGGCTATAGCAACGATTTTCTAAGGCTATAGCGACGGTTTGTTTGTCGCCATAGATATTCTGTCTATAGCGACAGACAAACCATCGCTATAGCCCTGAAAAATCGTCGCTATAGTCTACTGTACACTACACAGTTGTGTACTTATATTTTTTTCATATATATATATATATATATGCAGATTAACATTCGAGGATATTTGGTGGCACAAAATCAGATTACATAATCTCTCTCCTTCATCCAAGTGCTCCAAATATTAAAATAAAATAAAAAAATCTCCTCAACTTGTTTCATAAACAAAATCTTACATATACTATCGTTAATCATATTTTACTTTTTATATTCTCACCTCACATTATAGTAAACGCCAACTTCTTACTGATGGCTAAAAGTGATAATATAGTGGTAAGATCTCTCTTTACGTGATAGAACGCATATTTGATTCTATCCCTCAACATATTCAGAACACCACCTACAACTTTTCCCAAATTTTCCCAGCACCCTTAAGATTGAAAAGTATCCTTGCTTAAGAACACCGAGCCCATTGTTTTATTAGGAAGAAGCAGAGGCGAAGTCATATAGGATATGTGTTAAAAAAAAATATTTTATAATATAAGGTAAATTTTTAAAATTTTAAGTATTATAAATTGACCCCACTAAAATTTTATAAATTTTTTATTATACGGAGTCAAATTGAAAATTTATAACTTTGTCAATCAAATTTTAACCACATGACTCATTTTCTCTCAATATATGTATATCTCTCTATAATATTTTAAACTAAATAATAATCTAATTTATATTATTTTTAAAAATAAATAATAAATTACTTACTTATAAACAGTTGTAATTAAAAAAAATCTATTATGAGTCAATATAGTGTATACATACCATATATTATTACTTATTATATTTTGATTGTAATATAGTGTGTATATATATGTGACCCGAAAGTATAAAGTATTAAAAAAATTGGCTCAGGAGCCCTGCCCCCGAACCCCCGCCAAATTATTTATAACTTAGCAATAATTTTGAACCCACTGCTCAAACTTTCTGGCTTCGCCACTGGAAAGAAGTAAAATATATATATATGGGGACGGATCAATGACACTACGTTTTTTGATACAATTTTTTGATTCTTGGATTTGAACATTCTTAATGGCTAAGATTAAAGTTGATTTTTAATTTATACACTATATTTTTTGTATAACAACCTATATGGATGCATATATGATCATAATATTGGTGATAACTAACCAAAACTGCTTTAGATATACATACTTGCTTCCATAGCATTTGTATAAAATTATACTAAAGTTTTGGTTAGTTATTACCAATATTATGATAATATATGCATTCATATAGGTTGTTATAGTGTATAAATTAAAAATCAATTTTAATCTTAGCCATTAAGAATGTATTATAGAACATTAGTAGTATATTATACAAGTCTTTGTTTTTTCCCTCATGCTTTCTTTAGTACTGTAACAAATTGTTAATTGTATGTTAGAATGAAGATGATTTTCCTTTTAAAAATATGGGCCGGTTGAATAATTTTTTGGAATAATTACATGTACTAGTACATTTTTAAAAATAATTACAATAACAGTACATAGATAAAATAATTATAAAAATAATACATTTTTTCATATATATTTACAAAATTAATGCAATTAGGATTCCTTTAATTTAGGTGGGTCAATCGCCACTCTCCGTTTCTCGCAACGACCTTATCCTCAATCTCTCTCTCGCCATTCTCTCTTTGTTGGCAACTGGTATTCTTCTTGCTTCCTCCGCATTTCTTCTATTTTAATGAAAAATACATTTCTGGTCTTCTTCTTGCTTCCTCCGTCTTCTTCTTCTATTTTAATAAGAATTACTATTATTCTACTGGTGCCTCCATTTTCATCAGAAGGCTCTAAGTGAGGTGTAGGACCTGTTTCTTCTACACACTCTTCTCTCTCTCTCTCAGTGTCTTCACAATTAGCATCTCAAGAAAATCCAACCGAGCTATAAATCATACACATGCAGTAAATCCTGTACTGCATAATTATTAAAGAAGAGAGAGAATTATACCCAAACAAAAACAATTGCATCCAAAACCCAACCGAGTTGGCCAATCATAGAAAGATAAGTCAAGCCTACAGCTAAAGCAAGATTACCCAAAATCCTCCCCGTGTTACTGTCTACTTTCCAGCCACTGCCGCCGCGGTCACCATTGAATCCAAGCCCTTGATTGAATCGAACCAAAACCACCCGCTTCTTCCTCTTCCTCACTTCCTCCTCCAAAATTCGAAATTCACCTCTGTTTGTCCCCAAAAAACTCAATCTCTCTCCATAAATCACCTATTAAACATATTAAACATGTAGTTCTTTCACCTTGTACTAGTTGAAGTATCAAGTTCAGTTGGTAACCAAACCTTCATACCAAGGTAACCAAACCTTCATGCCAAGGTAACCAAACCACCTCCACATCTGCAGTTTTTTCATAATGCACTTAGTAACCAAACTTTTATACCAAGGTGACCAAACCTTCATACTAAGGTAACCAATCCACATTCACACTTGCAGTATTTTCATAGTTCAGTTAGTAACCAAACCTTTGTACAAAGGTAACCAATTCAATTTTATTAGGTTACCAATTTATTTTGAATATGATGCAGTTGGTATCCAAACCTTCATTCAGTTGGTAGCCAAACCTTCATATCTAGGTAATCAATTCAGTTTTATTAGGTTACCTTCAAAGTGCAATTGGTAACCAATCCTTCATACCAAGGTAACCAAACTTTCATACCAAGATAACCAAAACTTCATACCAAGGTAACCAATCCACCTCCACACCTACAGTTTTTTCGTAGTGCAGTTGGTAACCAAACCTTCATACCAAGGTAACCAATCCATCTCCACACCTGCAGTTTTTCATAGTGCAGTTGGTAACCAAACCTTCATACCAAGGTAACCAAACCTTCATACCAAGGTAATCAAACCACCTTCACATCTGCAGTTTTTTTATAGTGCAGTTGGTAGCCAAACCTTCATACTAAAGTTTTATCTGATAGATTTTAACCTGGCTATGGTGAGTGATTCTTCTATTCTTTGAAATTTATCTTGTTTTTAGATTTTTTTTTAGCAGTGTTATACTTTTGTTGAAGTTAAAAGAAACATAATCTAACAGTTTATGGTTTGCTCTTCACCCCTTCCTTTTCGCAGGATCTGCATCATAAATATGTAACAGTAGACTGTTTATGAAAGAGAGACGGGTGGTTATGAATTTGGCAGTGGCGAATGAGGGAGGTATGGTGGGTTCGGTGGATATCGCGGCGGCGGAGGAGGAAGATGACGATAAATTAATTTTTTGTTTTTCATCCTTTTGATTTGAATTTTAAATTATGGATTTGTTTTGGCTGATTGGCACTTCTGTCCCTCTAAGTTGCCACCCACTTTCAAAGTCGTCCCTAAAATACCATTTTCGTCAGTTAGGTCCTTAAAGTGTCATTTTATTGGCGTATCTGTACCTTCAACCCATTTTAAACCTAAACCCGACCCATTTTGACCAAGTTTAACCCAACCCGACCCAGTTTGACCCAACCCAAAATTTTAATATTTTAAAATATAATAGTATTTTTAAAATAAGTTTAAAATAATAATTATATTTAACATTTAAAAAAAATAATATTTAAAATAAATTATTTTTATTAAAATAATAATTATTTTAATATTTTAAAATAAAATAATTATTTTAAAAATAATTATTTTTAATATTTAAAATTAAAATATTAGTTTTTCATAAAAAAAAGTAATAATTATATTTAATATTCTAAAATAAATAATTTTAAAAAAAATTATTTTTAATATTTTAAAAGTAAATTTTTTTTTGTAAATATTATTTTAAAAAATAATATTTACTTTTAAAATATTAAAAATAATATTTATTTTAAAATATTAAAAATATTATTTATTTTAGAATATTAAAAATAATAATTATTTTAGAATATTAAATATAATATTTATTTTAGAATATTATATATAATATTTAATTTAGAATATTAAAAATAATAATTATTTTAGTTTTTTTATAAAAATAAATTTGAATAATTATTATATTTATATTTATTTTAATTTTTTAATATTTACTTTTAATATTCTAAAATAATTATTATTTTTAATATTCTAAAATAAATATTTTTAATAATGATTATTTTTGAAGGAAAACTAATATTTAATATTCTAAAATAATTATTAAAAAATTTAAAAATTATTATTTAATAAATATTAAAAAAATTAAAATAATCTTAATAATTATTATTTTAAAAACTAAAATAAGCTTAATAATTATTATTTTAAATATTAAAATAATCTTAACAATTATTATTATTAAATAATAATTTTTTAATAAGTATTTCAGAATATTAAATATTATTTTTCCTTTAAAAACAATTATTATAAAAAATATTTATTTTAGAATATTAAAAATAATAGTTATTTTATAATATTAAAAGTAAAAATTAAAAAATTAAAAAATATATAAATATAAATATAATACTTATTCAAAAAAAATTAAAAAAAATTTTATTTTTAATATTCTAAAATAAATATTATTTTTAATATTCTAAAATAAATATTATATTTAATATTCTAAACTAATAATTATTTTTAATAGTCTAAAATAATTATTTTTTTTAATATTTTAAAAGTAAATATTATTTTTAAAAATAATATTAACAAAATTATTTTTTACTTTTAAAATATTAAAAATAAAAATTATTTATTTTAGAATATTAAATATAATTATTAATTTTTTTATATAAAACTAATATTTTAATTTTAAATATTAAAAATAACTATTTTTAAAATAATTATTTTATTTTAAAATATTAAAATAATTATTATTTTAATAATAATAATTTATTTTAAATAATTAAATATTATTTTTTAAAATGTTAAATATAATTATTATTTTAAATTTATTTTAAAAATACTATTATATTTTAAAATATTAAAAATTTGGGTTGGGTCAAACTGGGTCGGGTTGGGTTAAACTTGGTCAAAATGGGTTGGGTTTATGTTAAAATGGGTTAGAGGAATAAAGCACCAATAAAATACCACTTTAAGGACCTAACTGACGAAAATGGTACTTTAGGGACGACTTTGAAAGTGGGTGACAACTTGGAGGGACAGAAGTGCCAATCAGCCATTTGTTTTTGTTGTTAGATCCAAAAATTTTGAATTTTAATTATTAATTATGGCAGCCTTGATTTTAAGTTTCCTTATTGATGTGAAATTGAATTGTTTGAATTTATTGCGTTATTTTTGTAATTATTTTGTTGATATACTGATATTATAATTATTTTTTAATTATTGTATAGTACTATAAAAGACCTTTTTTTTTTTTTTTTTTTTGCAAATGATGTTTTCCAAGTTTTGTTGTCTTTATGGGCTTCGCCTGAGTGGGCTAAAGCTTAAATTTATGAAGGGCAATTAGAGAATACAGAACGCTATGAAAAAAAGTAGCCCAGAGCCTAATTGATTGGCCTACAGCGAAAAGGGTTTGCTTTGGGTCATTCAGAAAGTAAGAGAAGCTTTATTATGTGAAAAGAGATATGCGTTCAAAGTAAATTTGGGCCAATAAACAAGGCTGGGAGATTAATTGGACGTTTTTGAGATATGCTTTGTTAATTCACCGACTATTACTTTTGACGGGATTTTATTACAGTTTCTATCAAAAAGAAGGCTAGTGGTAATGTCAGAATAATAATTATACTGCTAGAATAATAAGTGTAACTTAAAGTTTAAAATGTTGTTAAAACAAATATAAAAATATCATTAAATACATATTCATTCTAACAGCATAAATATTGTTTTGATTTTATCAACAGTCCAAAAATAATTCTACTCGTCATAACAAAGTCAAAACCACATGTAGTTCCCTATAAAAAAACTCCACTCCAACTATTTAATCTTTTATTCTCTCCATTTTATTAATTTATTTTCTTTCACAATTCAACTCCCTTTCAAAAATTTATTGCAATTTCCAACACACCACAAGCAGTTCGTGTGTACCATGTCGGCTGATATATTGTGTCTCATGTGTTTGGGCTTATGTTATAAAAGTTAGAATTTTTTTAGTTATTATAAAAATATTGTTTGATGTATGGATAATTATAGATTGTGTGAGGCATCTAATGAATACATCAGACAAACAGGACTAACCAAATTGGTAAACCTGTGTATATTGCGTATTCTTATTTTTCCGTCTTTTATATAATATCTATGTGATTACAATATGATTCATTTTTAAATTCTACTAACACTTAGTGTTATTTAGGTTGTGTTTGATAAATCAGGCGATTAAGATCTGAATGATTATGATGTCTTAATAAATTAGATCATCTGAATAGTTATGAGGTCTGAATCTAAACTGTTTGATAACTAAAAAGTAAGTTGTCTCTTAATGACATTATTTTACTATTTTAAAAGGTAAATTTTTATTTAATAATTTTAAATATTCAATTTAATAAAAATGAGTGAATAATATTGTTGAATATATTTATATAAAAAAAAATTATCAAAAAAATTTCATTAAGAGGTACCTCTTAATTATTAAGATTTTATTTTCTGTCTTACCGATTAAGAGGCATTCAGAGGTAACAAAAAAAATAAACAGCATCATACCTCTTAGCGAATAAGAGGCAATCCATTAAAAGACAATCAGATGTAAACAAACAGCACCTTAATCATTTAGGAGAGACAGTGTATAAAATAAGCTAATTCATTTGGGATCCTGCAAAAAGTAAATAAAATAAAAAGATGCTTAATTGATCACCTAATTAAAAAGTAAAAATATAGCAAATGTATAACTAGTCCTAACCATCTAGGGAATCACGAGATTCTTCATTAATTATTTCTGAGTACAAAGCATCTCCTCATCTAAACCTAGCTCCTATCTCCGTTTTTTAAAAAATTGGTAGTTTAAGATTTTAACACATGAATTAAAAAATTTATTTATTATTAATAAAATTTATTTAAAATTTTATCACTACCTCTTTATGAGTGTTGGGGCCCGAATATTTGAATATCCAAGACTCGAATTGGGTTTGGCCTCGGTTAAGGCAATGGTTGGGCCATGGTTGGTCCATATTGGGGAACACTCCTAATTATATAGAGGCTCTACTTATGGAAGGAAGAATTATGCATTGATTGGACTTTCTATATTTTGGGAGATTTGGAATTATCCTCTTAACATGTGCTCTAAGGGCACATGCTAAGTACACAGTTCAAGAGAATATTTCCTTCAACTCTGTGCATATTCCCTTGATTTCTGCATTTACATCAAGTTCAAGGGAATATGCACACAATTCAAGAAAATATTCTCTTGAACTGTGTGCTTAGCATGTAACCTAAGAGCACATATTAAGAAATTCTTTATCCTATTATAAAAAGGATACACGGAGTAATCCTAGTCCTATGTGAAAGTGGATTCATGCAGGGATGTGAGAACCTATAAATACATGGCTTGACCCTCATAAGATACACTTACACTTTATTATTTCCAGCAATAGAGTACCTTACCTCTATTGTTAAACTTTGTCAGCCTGTACTTACTCGTGGACGAATTTTGGCGTTAACAATGGAAAATTGAAAACTATTAGTACAAGGGAGAGAATTTATTGGGACAATGAGAGAAGATAGGGGTAATATAGAAAAATAAATAATTTATTCTTCTATGAAGTTTTAAACAACAAATATTTTAGAACAAATATTTTCTTCTAAAACGATAATTTTTTAAGAAGGGAGGGAGTATATAAAAGTGGAATTATGAATTTGGGGCCTTCACTTTGAAAAGAATAACTTGGAGCTTCGTGCTTTCACTTTTCACTCCGTTCACACTATTTATAAACTCCCTTTTGTTTATTTAATGGGAAAAGAAAGCAATTTAAATTTAAGGAAACTTCACTAAATATTGTAGATTGAAGAATTCAGCAAAATTCTGGGTATGGATTCCTGATGTCCCAAGAAGGGATTTTCAGAATCCATTAATGTCTTCTTCCCAAGTGTGAATTTGGCTTTAATTTATTTGCATGCATACATGCTGAGAAGAAAAGATAAGAATATATAGCAAACTGTTGATTTTTGGTGCTGGAAATTAGAATAGGATTCCTCCATATTCCTTATCTCTCTCCCTTCCTCTCCCCTTTTCCTTTCCAAGAATAAGATAATAAATATGCTGCCATTATGATTAATCAGCGACCAATCTTTTGGACATCCCCAACAGTCATTTAAAGTCCTGTTCATTATGATAATTAAGAAAAGGCTAGGGGAAAATATTACAATACATGCATTACGCAATTGTATTATATGAAATGTATCTTATATATATATATATATATATGGATAATGATTCATAGTCAAAGTTTGATGCAAGATCTTATTCTCTAACGCAAATCCTACTATTCGTCTACACAATAGTTATGAACGCGGAAGAGATATAGCACAACTATTCTGCGGATAGAATATAATTTCGTCCTTGTCCGAACAACTATTGTGTGGATGGAGTCCACCATTCGCATAACGTTATGAGGATGAGAATAATTCGATCAAATGAATGCACGATATGATCAAAAGGAAGTTTGTTTCTACATATAACCATTCGATGAAATAGAAATTCATTTAATTCCCTAATTTTCACTAAATAAGATCCACTCTAATGAAATGAATGAACATGACAATTACGCTCGCATATCACACCACCAAATTTGCACCAGAGGGAGTTCCACCTTAAACAAAGGAGCAAGAAAATCCCCATCATTTCTTGCTTAATTTTTATCTCCTTTTCTTCGTTCCCTACTATAGAACAGAAGGTTGTTTATAAATTAACTGCTTAGTTTCCTCATCATTGTTTTCCAATTCTGATATGTGAGGAATCTAGATCTTAACACTTTTTGGTACTTCACTAGTCTTGCCATCAGAGATCCTGCGTCTTGTTCTGCACATTCCTCTTTGAATTTTTTCACTCAATGGCTTTTGACTCATGTACTAATAAAAGAAGACATGGTGAACTTGAATCATTCTTCCATTACTTTCTGGGCTCAGTCATTGACATGAAAACACTGGGAACTCCTTGCTACATATTCAGCAGATTTTGCAAATCCAATTTCAGAATTATACAAGAAGGAAGATGTAAACTACACAAAGGGTACACATGCATAATAAGCTACAAATCCATTTATTTAATTAACCCAATGTCAGAAGGCTTCTCCCATAGCCAAGCATTGACAAAAACTACCAGCAGGCCAAAATAGGAGATGATACCTTAACTACCCTACATTACATTACATACAACATTATCAACTGCCTAAACACACAACTTCTAGACTCACCTCTGCAAATGTCAAAAAACCCATTTCAGAGGCTACCAAATTAAAGAGCTATAAACAAACAAAATTACATATTATTGCAACAAAGAAGAGGTAAGAGCTTCCCAATCTATCTCCACTGAAGGAAACTTCTCCAACATGAAATTCTCCAAATACTCATCAAATGAAGACTCAGAGAAATCCAAGAACGTGATTTCAGATTCCGGCGAAGACCCACCCGATAACTCCTCACTCGACCACGTTTCCTTGCATTCCATTTCCACCTTAGGAACATCAGCTGCAACTGCCACCGGATCCTCCATTTTGGGCCTTCTTGAATTCTTCTGTTTTGGCGAATTCTTCAAGCTTTGGCAAATGGCTTGAAGCTTGGCGTCAACAGAGGAATGAAGAGGCTTGTAGTTCAGGAATTCTTGATCCAGTTTGAGGTTGGGGAAATTAAGCCTAGCGAAATCACCCCTTAACTTAATAGCAGCTCTATCATAAGCTAAAGCTGCTTCTTCAGCTGTATCAAATGTGCCAAGCCAGAGTCTGGTTCGGTTCTTTGGGAGGCGAATTTCAGCAACCCATTTGCCCCAATGTCTCTGCCTCACTCCCCTGTATAGCTTTGTGGGCTTTGGTGGAGTTTCAGCTTGCTTCATTGGGACAGATTTTGGACCCAGAAAGCTGGGTGATTTCTGGGTAATTGGTGCATTTGATGAAGGTAATGAGGATAAGTAGTTTTGTTCTTGTCGGAATTGGATCTGGGCTTGGATTTGAAGGATCTGAGATGGGGAGAGCTGGTTGAGCCCAATTGAACATGTTTGAGCAATACCCATTTGGTTAAAACTCGAAAACCCTTGAGAAAACATATGGGTTGACGATTGGGGTGAGCTAAATCCAGGGAACAAATTGGGTTCCGATGAGAAAGAAGAGTCAAAAGGGTAGTAGGAAGAAGTAGACGGAGAAGAGAGAAAATAAGGAGAAGGTGAAGAAGGAGAGGTATTGGCTGATGAAGAAGCACCTTTCATAAAAGGTTCAAGAGCTTTCATAAGCTCTTCATTCAGTGGACTGCTGCTGCTGCTACTATCATAAATATCTATAGCTGCTGCCATTACTTCTAAAACAAAGTTAAACAACAAGTATCCACACTATATAATTATACAGAGAAAAAAAATTAAAGTAACAAATAGCAAAAGAGTAAGAAATTAGAGCTCTGAAAAAAGCTATAAACCAACCTGTCTTGTACCAAAATTAAAGAACAGGTGGTGGTGTGAAAAAGTTCAGATTTTTCTACACAAATAAGGATCAAAGAGGATTTATAATAGAACCTAATCCTTGTAAAATAAGACCTAAAACCAACCTGAGGGGAAAAAAACCTTTTAGTTGCTTTGATGAATTAAAAAGGAAAACTGATGATTATAATAATACCAACAACAACAACAAAAAAATTGGATCACTATTCTGAAACACCTGGCTTTCAAAAACACCCATATGGGCTTGATTCTTTTTGTGTAATTCAAAATCAAGAACACAAACCCAGAAAAATTGAAGCTTGAAAGACAGAAAATTACAGAAAGGGATCTGAGAAGCGGGGAATCAGGAGAAGGGGTAGAGAGAACGAAGAAGACGATCAAAACACTCAAAATATTTGTGGTGGCCTCACTTCGATTTTTCTCTCTTGCAGAAATGGTGACCCCATAATTGTCTATATAAAGGCCAAGCCCAGCTCCATATTTTGTCTCTCTCAAGTCTCAAGTCTTAACCCACCTATTTTTTGCTTAATTATCACTTTCCGTGTATCTACCAATTTTATGACTGCAACCCAATCAAAACATGACGCGTACTTGGGAGACAAAACTTGTTACCGGCAGCTGTCCTTGACCATGACCGGCTCCGCTGCAAAATTCGTGTTTATTTTGCTAGAGTGTTTAGCCCCTTTTTTTTTTTTTTTTTTTTTTTGATAATTCCCGTATGTTCTAACAAATTACATTGACTTATGGATAGCAGGCGTCAGCGTGGTCCGGTTTAAAATTTAAATCGCACATGAAATTGTTTAGATACGGTTTGAGAAATTTAAAAATAGCAAATGTAATTATTTGTAATTAGTGCGGTGTAATTTTGAACCGTGCGGTTTAATTTTATTTGGTGCGGTTTCGATTTCAAAATCAATTGAAATAACAAAATCATAAAATAGTTATCAAAATCATCAACGCAAATGTATTACGCAGTGAACACAATCATGAAGTTAATTTAGCAAAATAATTTCAGACATCAACAATTATATAGTTGATTAATACTATGTTATCACATTTGATTTAAGAAATATCAAGCCACTCTTTGATTTGCAAACATAATTGATACTGTTGATTCTTCATTCAACCCTGCAATATCTGTCTTCTAAAATAAAATGAGGAGAATATGTTATAGTAGAGAAATTATATATACTCGTAGAAAATTTGAAAAAATATGATAATTATTTGGTGCAGTTTCGGTTTTATGCGTGCGGTTTTGACTAATAACCAAACCGAAACGTAAATTTAATTTTTTAACCTACCTAAAACCGTCACATACGCCGGATCCGGTGGTGCGATTTTAATTGGTGCGATTTGTGAGATTTTTGGTGCGATTTCGGTTCCAATTTAATTCTTTGCTCAGCCCTAATGGATAGTATGACCTTGTTTTTTTTCTTTTTCTTTTTCTTGTTAAAAAGTATTTAGTTGTCAAATAGTTCAACTGCTTGGAACATAATATTATCCGTTCTTTTTATATTTATTGAAGTGTAACTCAAAATATGTGATTGTTTACAATAATACAGAATTTTTTATATACATTTTGAGTCATTAATATTTTATTGGGTAATTAATTTTGAGGCATTAGTATTGTATTGGACAGATGCACAATTTGGAATTAGAAATCTAGATGAATCAGCGTGGAGGTGACAACTGATAACCATCTAACAATTTATGGGGTGTGCGAAAGGGCAATTTGGGGTGATGTCAGTTCAATTTAGCTAAACCAACCTTCTTACTCGGCTGTATGGCAAACTAAACGGCCAGGTCGTTGATGTGATTTTGGTGGCTTAGGATTAAAAATAAAAACGCGATTCTTTTTAAAATATTAATTTCATTAAAAAAAAATACAAGTTATATTTACAAAATTATATTTTTGAAATTTAAAACATAATAGTTCGACTACAACAAAATATATGAAAATTTCGATTCTAACAAGATATATAAGAACTTCAGCTAAATTGTTCGACTACAACAAAATATATAATAATACATTCATTTAAAAATATTTTTTCCAATATTCCTAAAGACATAATCTTCAATTAAATGTGCAAAATCATTGTATACTTATATTTTTAATTTCATATATATATATATATAATTGGGGCCCCTTGATATGGGGGCCAGGGTCGGGGCCAGAACGATCGACCCTCCCACCCGTGTTTAGGAACGACCTTGCAAAACTGTTCAGATTTAATTCGTATTAAAAGTTCGATTTGAACTTAACTCGTAAAATAAACTATTTAAATATGAACAAATTTTAAAATTTCATAAATTAATTACTTGAACATTTTTAAATTATAATTTTCTATTGATATTTTAATCATATTCGTTCGAAAAATATAAACTACTCGGGTTCAATTGGTGATCGTGCTCGACTCAATAATTAAACGAATTTTAATCAAATTTTATTTTAGACTCAATAAATTTTATAAATTAAATCTAATCGACTCAATTCTTTACTCGACCCAATTTATTTACACGTTGGCTGAGTTATCAGTTAGACCCACGTTGGCTGAGTTATCAGTTAAGCAAGTAACCAAGGTTAATATTGGCCGAGAGAGACTACAAACACTTTGTTTTTTTTTTAGACTTTCTTTATCTTTTTTTTTTCTGTCTTTCTTTCCAGATAATACATGTTTTTCTCATTTGGGAATAAAGTTGCATTTTTTCAATGGGTAAATCTGGGTCTTCATTTTTTGATGTTAAAAAATATTTCAAATAATATGTTATTTAATGGCAAAAATGGGTATTACCTTATTGTAGTCGTTGACTTTTAAACATTTAAAAATATGTTATTAACTAATTGAACTTTTTAAAATTAAAAAATTACACATTTCGTTCAATTAATTGAATGACAATCTAATTATTATCTACGTATCAACGCAAATAAAATAAAAACAAAAACATTACACTAACCTGCATATACATTAAAAAAACGCATATGGTTCTTCTTCATCTTCTTTCTTTCTTCGTCCATAAATCATTTAACATGTAATAATTCAAAGAAGGCCTTACTCTCCTTTTTCTTTTTCCAAACTCAACATCATCCAAAGAAGCCCAATTTGTGATTGAAATAAAAAAATTATGCAGAATTGGGGGTTTGGAGCATTGGGGGTTTGCAAAATTATGGGTGTTCAACAATAAGATATGGAACTGCAATTAAGATACTATTAGAAACCCTAATTTTATTGGAGATGGAGAGGAATCAAACGTGGTGATGCAGAATTGAGGGTTTGGAGCATATTTTAGGGTTTTCAGTTTCAAGTAGAAATATCGCAATCCATAGCAATTGCGAAGTTGAATTAGATGCAATCAAAATACGGTTAGTTTGTAAAATCAAAGGGATCAATTCCCCAGCAAAAGCCCTAAATTTTTTAAGTAAATCAAGATTCAATTGCTCTAATTTTGGTATGAATTGAAAACACTAACCTCTGCTTCGTATAGTGATAGCGGCAACTTTGTATAGTAACAGTTGCAACTGGTGGTTTATATGCAAATTCAATACCCAGCAAAACTCCTAATTTTTTGCAGCTAATTGATCCCAAATTTTGTAAGCTTTTTAAGCCCTAACTCTTAATCTATTTTTGTCGCTGCAAATGTAAGTTGAGATATAAAGACGATGACTTCCTTCCGCCCGATCCACATCTGATGCAACTACAAGGCCACATCACTATTTAACAATACTTAATAGTTATTTAACAATAATTTAAAGATAACAATTACGACAAATGTGTGACGTTATGATATCAAATCAAACATATATTTAACAATACTTAATACTTATTTAACAATAATTTAAAGGCAAAAATAATGATATCAGATCAAATATATATTTAACAATAATTTTATAGTTATTTTAATAATACTTAATACTTTAAATAACATTAATTATTTTTATTTTATCAATATCAATTGTCCTTTATTTGTTTTTCAATTCCACTATATAGTGTTCCATAATTTCTTTCTTATATTGGGTCATTAGTTTCTTTTTCCATTGTTCCACAATTCTATGTTGTCTTGGCCAAGAAATACTAACCAACTGCTATTTTAGGAGTCAAGAAGTTAACCACAGTTGGTGCATGCGTGGCTGCCAGAAGTTGCGTTAGAGTGAAGCGACCTGGCTTTATTCTGGTGAAGCAAATGGGTCCCCTCACTCGTGACGCATTAACACGTCAATTCTTACGTGGAATAATGTAAATTACTTACAAGCCACTCAAAGTATCCACCCCATATTTTATTTGTTTCCCCACCCGTCTGAGAGGTTAAGGGGTTTGGTTCGCGCTTTCGCAAGATAGAATTTTGATATAATATAATAGTCTACATATTATAATACAATGATAATAATTTACTATTGCATATTTATTTAGTTCGATCTTAATATTTATATAATAATTATAAGAAACAATTATATATTTTAATATATTTTTAAAAATAATTACAACAACAGTGTATTCATAAATAATTATAAAAATAATATATTTTTTTATAAAATTAATGTAATTAAAATTTCTTTAATTTAAATAGATCAAAAGTATTCCTTTAATTTAGCTGCTCCTGCTCTACTACAACAAGTCTACGAACAGACGGACGATAGTCAGATATTTTCCTTTACTATTAATAATTTAAATAAATCGAATGAGCAGAAATTCTAAAAACAAATAAACAAGTGCTGTAATAATCATGGAGGACTACTTCATTTTTTCTTTGGCAGCTTTCATACGACATCCCTTTTCAATTCATACAACTTCTTTCACTTTTCTTTGATATTAATTTCCTGGTCAACTCAGCAGGCTATCCCACCCCCATACCCATTTGTGGTGGATCTGGTCACCGAAGGATTTTACTTTGACAATCCTTCAATTTGGGTGAGATATTTTGAATTGTTTCTTGGGGAAAAGGGTTTTCATTTGAATGATTCTGTTCGTTGGAGCTCTTCTTCCTATCTGACCACGGCTTCCAAAGGTGAAGCGTTGGAAAAAGCCTTGCAAATCCACATCGGTGCCGTCTTTGGAGACGCGGTCAAGAATGGCCATTAGGCCATTCCCCACCTTGTTCCAGCTAGTTTTGTAACGTACCTAAATTCGGATCTCTCGATTTCCTCGGATCCAGTCCGTCACGATACATCTATCGCAGAACTAATACATTTTTTATTCAAAACTTAATGAATAAATTTTACTTATTACAATATAGAAATATAATTTCTCTTCATATTCAAGATCTCGTATGATGACCCTAAACCTTTATAAGTTTTCAAATCTCGATCATATATCATCCCTGTCTATACATCATAACTGATGCTACAAAACTGTGGAATAACTTAAATTTTTTCAATCTTTCTTGAATAAAATCTTTTATTGATTTTAAAATTTTGAATCAATTACATAACCTTGAATCAATTATAAAATATGATTCACTATGTTCGAATTACCGTATAAACGTATACATCTCATTTCGAAATTCCTATGTGTTTTCATAACACAACTTACAATTTCAACATATATAAAACATTGTAATCTACTATCGTATACATTTTCTAGAACCTAAGCATGGTTCAATAACATATATTTAAATAAACTGAAATCTTCGAACTCTATCACGTAGCACGTAACCTTTATCATGAGTCCTTAACCTGCAAAAGTGGTTATTTGCAAGAGTGAGCTCAACAGCTCAGCAATTCTAACTGTTTTCATGCATCACATAGCATATAATTTCATACTCAGTTATGCATTCACAATCAATTAATATCTACAACACATGTTACATCTCACATAACAAACATATCATCAAAGATCAACTTTCAATCTTATACATATCTCATATACAGTTTATATATAAGTTAACATTCTCATGACATAATACAATTCAATTAACAGTTATTGAATTCATATATCAAATAAGAACTGAAAGACTTGCCTGGTTCGTAGTTTAACAATTACGACTTAACTGTTTATAGATATCTTCACTTCGTGTAATCCTACATAATTATACAATTATGGATTCATACTTATCAGTTATACGCATCCATACATTCTCAACATAATAACAATTGATACATTGTTATCTAACTTGGTTCTTAGAACCTTCGTTTTACTGTATCATCGTATTCTGAGAATAACTATGTATGTATAGGTATACCTTAACCATACATACTTATTGTCATCCTTCATATACATTTATCACACACTTAACTTTACGTGTTCGTCATATAATCATATATCAATAGGGGTCAGACCATGATTTGTAATTTAAGTAACAATACAAGTCTACTAACAAATCAAGAAACAAGCAGACTGCAACAATCCTGAAAACAGGCTGGCGCAGCTGCGCAGGTATTGGCCTTAGGAGTGGCGCAGCTGCTCCATTCATTGGTCAAATCAAAAATGAAATTTCACTTTGCTGAAAGTCTGAGCTAACTCCCCTTCATATCAGCTACTGATATAAATCATACATACATGCTTATAAGTTTTATAAACTCAAGTTCGAACCTAGCATGCTCATTCAAATCCAAATCAAGTTACATAGTTATCATGCTGGACTTTCATATACCTTAAGTAAATCAAGTCCATACTTCAAGATCAGTTACTAAAGTTATGTTACCTCATAACGAGGCCAAACAATACTTAACATGCATGCTCGTGCGTATACTACACATGTATATTTTAATCCACATAGTTCATGTCTTAGAAATTTATTTTCTATGAATTTGCGTGCATATGCGAAATCCATGTATAAATAAATGATGTTCATGTCAATATGTCTATAGGCATAATGGACTCCTAATCTTCATGCTTGCATGCTTAAAACGTAACTCACACAGTGTTTGATGATATTAGTCTTCAAATTTTTTTTTATTGAAAAGTACACTAAGTTCACAAAGGTCATTTAGTATAAACAAAGTGTCTTGAAATCTTAACTCACTTGCCTTTGAACACTTAGCTAAATCACATAAATGTATTCAAACAATCAGAAATTACAAGACATAAGTCTTGGTCAAGTTCACTTCAAAAAGTCCTTAAGTTTCTCCTTTGAAATCATTTGAATCTTTCAATCATGTGTGCTAGTGTGTTCAACACTTTAAATATGCATTTCATGTCAATATAGATCATACGACTGTGTTCACAAAAATCAGAATGCACACATGACACACACATGTCAAAGTTCATATTAAAACTATAAGTTTATTTTAAAACCATGTTTTCCTTCCATATCACATACTAACACGGCCATACATGCATCATGCTACGTTAAGATAATCATATATGCATGTCAATCTAGTTCACTTGCTTGCCTTAAGAGATATCTTATGATAGCACATAACAGAATCTGCAACAAAACAGAAAACAAGTTGCAGGACCCTGCGCAGCTGCGCTGCTACCAGGTATAAACCCGGCGCAGCTACGCCGATGTCCGGCCCAACCAGAGACTGAACTGCATCGGTAGTTCATAAAAATCCCAACTCAGAAACTCTTACGAAATCATTCTAGCCATGCTATAATAAAATTCTAATATGATTATAACCTTGTATAACACTTAACGAACATATTCCATAATTCAATTATAATCTAAATTTCATAACCAAGAACTTGATAATGAAGAATAAGAAAGGAAATATACCTCTACAATATGCTATATCCACTTCTCCCTCACTGATATCTCTCTTGCTATCAATTCTATACTTAAAGAAATCTAAGCAATTTGAGTTGTGAAGAAGAGAAGCTAATTAATAGACAAATGAATACCCAGTCCAAGACTTTACTCACCAATTCAACTCAATGGGAGAAGCAAGAATATGGTGGTTAACAAGAAGTTGGTGGAAAGTTGGTGGATTCCATCATAAATCCCACTCCCTAATACTCATTAGCTATGATTGATGAATTTGAGAGGATATAGAGCAGTGTAGTAGCTTATTATTTGTTCACGTGAGAGGAAATTGAGGATGGCACTCATATTGGGACAATGCTACTAATCACAGCAATTGGACAACATGTCTTACACATAACACTTATGTTATAATATATACACATTACATATCATGTATACACATTTCATTTTACATATTTAAGTTATAATAAATTAGAGTCACAACATCATTTCTAATGGGTAACTAAGTAATATATGTATCAAATAAGGGTACATATATATTCACATATAATCCGTGTACATTTTGTTAACATCGAATATAATTTTATTGGGTATTACTCATTATTACAGACTTCATTATTTCAATTATATTTACTTATTGAAATAATTATGATTTATTTAGTCTAAGATAATGTTGCACAATGTACATTTTTAATATACATAACAATTCGTCACATTATTTATGTAATTCATGTAACTCTCCTCATTCTACCATATAGTTTCTATATTACATAGCTACCTTGAAGTGTTACACTCCATTTCATATCATTGCAATAGAAATTAATTTACATAATAATACTAATTAATTTCTTTAATTATTCATTCATTAAATTATTTAATGAATGCTCATTCTACTACTTTGCCACACTAGGCATATCTCACAAGCTTACATTAATCTTATTCTCATTCTCAACACTTATTCATTTCCATCACATTACTTACCCACCACATGTTCAATTTACTTAGAACTATTAAATCACAAGGTTCACATATATAAATATATCGCGAATAGAAATATTCAAATATTATTTATAACACTTACGGTAATATAGCAACTCAAGTTATTACAATAACTTAGTTTTCTTTTATAAATTAAACTCTCTTGAAAATACATTACTAATTATATATTTTTCCATAACATGACATAAAAATATTTGTATCATGTTTTCTTCTAATATAGGCATTAATCATAATAAAATGACTTACTCATTTTCTTAAGATATTATTTTAATATAATATCTAAGTATTATTGAAATAATTAGATGTACGACACATGTACACCTTTTATAAAGAAAATAGATCATAAGTTTATTTTTCATTATGATAAATTGTTCCCATCAATTTATTACATATAGCAAATATGTTTTAATATATTTACCATATTAATTAATCATACCTATTACCTCATACAAAGAAATATAAGGTAATATTATTATTTAAAATAACATTCTTCCTTTTATTAAAATAATTCAATATTAAAAATTATTTTAATATTCTTTATTAGAAATATATAATATTCATTTCTCCCTTTCTATAAATTGTTCCCAAACAATTTTTTAATCTTTTCTCTTAGCCATATTATAATTATTAATATAATACATCCGTCTCTAACCAATATTCATTTATAAATAGATTGGTTCCCTTCCTTGATTACTCACTTATCTTCCACATATTAACCCTATTATATATTACAATACTATGTAATATATTAATACTATCAAAATATTCTTTTTATTTTCTTAGGTTAAACACAAATATTAATTCACCGTATTATGTAAGTGAACTAATTCTTTCTCATTCCTTACCATTGCCACACGAGGCTATATATTATTCGATTAACCAATATTTATACTTATTAGTTAATTCCCTTAACCAACTAATTCATGCTTTACTATCTCAATCCATCCATAGATAGTTTAAGCACTAATAATAACCTATATTACAATCATACTAGTCACTAGCATATATACTCAAGAAGATGGTGTTTATTCGTCAAAGATATTTAATGTCACTAACTTACTATGATAAAATAATTTTATAAATTATTTAATATTGACAGATAGTTTTATTCACCTCCTTTACTTCAACTAAATTGTCTCTACGATAAATAACAAATATATATTACTAATATATTTATTAATCACAAAATCACACATTACATAGTTCATATAACCCTATGTAACACAATACTTTCTTCCTCATAACACACACATATATTTTCGAACCCAATACATGCCTTAAGAATTTTATTTATTAAATTCTTATTATTAATCATTCTTGAAAATTAGGGTTCTCACAAGTTTCATGCACAAACTTTTGGAAGCTGTGATGATTAAGCAATAGCATGTGCTGTTAATAATCATCATTTATGCTAATTTAACTTCATTTGAACTTTTACTTCTTGAGATACTTATTTCCCCAATATTGTGTTTTTTAAAGTATGTATTGGGCTTTCACCTTGTATTGGTTAAAGTATCAAGTTCAGTTGGTAACCAAACCTTCATACCAAGGTAACCAAACATTCATACCAAGGTAACCAAACCTTTATATCAAGGTAACCGAACCTTCATACCAAGGTAACCAATCCACCTCCACACCTGCAGTTTTTTTTAGTGCAGTTGGTAATCAAACCTTCGTACAAAGGTAACCAATTCAGTTTTATTAGGTTACCAATTTATTTTGAATGTGATGCAGTTGGTAGCCAAACCTTCATGCAGTTGGTAACCAAACCTTCATACCAAGGTAACCAATTCAATTTTATTAGGTTACCTTCATAGTGCAGTTGGTAACCAAACCTTCATACTAAGGTAACCAAACTTTCATACCAAGGTAACCAAACCTTCATACCAAAGTAACCAATCTACCTCCACACCTGCAGTTTTTTCATAGTGCAGTTGGTAGCCAAACCTTCATACCAAGGTAACCAATTCAGTTTTATTAGGTTACCAATTTATTTAAATGTGATGCAGTTGGTAGCCAAACCTTCATGTAATTGGTAGCTAAACCTTCATACCAAGGTAACCAATTCAAGTTTATTAGGGTTACCAATTTATTTTGAATGTGATGCAGTTAGCAGCAAAACCTTCATGCAGTTGGTTGTCAAACTTTCAGACAAAGGTAACCAATTCATACTGCAGGTGTGGATGTAGATTGGTTACCTTGTTATAAAGGTTTGGTTACCTTGGTATGAAGGTTTGGTTATCAACATTACATTACACATCATTCTCTTATCTCTCTCTTTCCTATGCAGTGTTCTTGTTTTCCTTTGGACATAAAATTGGACTTGAATTTCCGGACATGAAGAAATTATGAAAAATCAAATATCAACCTCCTTCTTCTCCACCCATTGACCTATTTTGTGGTTGGCTCTCCCTCTGTCTCACCGGTGAAGGGGGAGGGATTGATTAATATCATTATCTGAATTCTGAATCTACTAGTTAGTTTCGACCTTCACCACTTAATCATGAAGGATCTAATCTCTCGCAATGGTCGCTCTCTCACCATTCCTCCTAATTCCTTAGACGATTTAACCCAAGGTACTGTTCTGTTCTATTCTATTCTGTTTGTAGCAAGCTTAAGATTCGTGGCGGAGATTCACGGCGGCGGAGGAGGAAGATGACGAGAAATATTTTTTTGTTTTTCAACCTTTTGATTTGAATTTTGAATTATGGATTTGTTTTTATTGTTAGATCCCAAAGATTTGAATTTGGATTATTAATTATGGCAGCTTTGATTTTAGGTTTCCTTATTAATGTGAAATTGAATGGTTTGAATTTATTACGTTATTTTTGTAATTATTTTGTGGATGCACTAATGTTGTAATTACTTTCTAATTGTTGTATAGTACTGTAAATGACTCTAATTATAATGGTCTGTCTCTCTACACATGGTAAAATCGGCCCAATCCCGCAAACTGGGCTTTGGGTTTCACATTTTCAGCCCATCAAAATCTGGACCGTTTGGCCCAGCTCGCAGATGGCCCGACTCGGTTGGGTCAAACCCAGAAATGTGTCAAAATGTAGGCATAAATCAGTCCAGGCCCGCGATTGGGTTTGCCCGTCTGTCACGGGCCGGACTTTGGACTTCACTTTTTCAGCCCATCAAAACATGAGCCGTTTTGTCCCGCCCCGGCAATGACCAGGCCCGACGATGAGCTAGCCCGTTTGCCAGGTCTAGTCTCTCTAGCGAACCATAGGTAGCGAACTAAAACGAACCGGGTATAGCGATGATTTTTTCCATTGCTATAACAGGAAAGTCTATTTTTTATGTTATAACGACGAAAAAAATCGTCGCTGTAGCCGATTCTTTTTTAGTTCGGTTCCTATTGTTCGCAGAAAGATGGACCGTAATTATAATATATTTTATATTATGTTCAAAATTATGTTTGGTTCACTAAATATATAATTATATGTAACGTAAGCTAGTAGTGTTGTTTGGGTATAAGTTCAAATGTCACAGTCTAACTTTACAGGATCAATTAAGTCTATGAACCACCGAGACTCGAGATGTAACCCGCTGGAGAGAAGTCCTAAGAAACCAATGGTACACTTTCTGACCGAGGGTTCTACTTCTACATGGTTGTTCCTTAAGCAACACAACTGTCAGATGTTTGACCTGACAAGTTTAAGGAATTGTTGAAAGGGAGTCTCACACGATAAAAGAGGTTAAACACATTTTACATTGAAACCCAATTTAAATTATTTAAGTGATAGCTTCTCTCAACCCCATTGGCCATTAGCTAGAACCTACACAAAGGCGTCCCATGGCGACTCAAAACATTAACCACCGTGTATATTGTGACACCCCCAAATCCGGGTACTTCAATTCCACGGGACTTGGTGTTCACTGTACGAATATCAT